>JANHFS010006427.1:96704-114034 GCA_032467975.1 Trimeresurus albolabris | reverse complement strand
CTCAGCTAGCTTTGCTGGCTGAGGAATTCTGGGAGTTGAAGTCCACAAGTCTTAAAGTTGCCAAGGTTGAGAACCCCTGTAAATCTAGCCAGTACCTTCACCGTGTCTGTTTTCTGGAGTGTAGACCAGGCATGTCCCTTATAGATAGATTCATTAAAAAATATACACCTCTGATCTAAAGAATGTCTGAATAGACTGGTAGATGACTGGTTAACTGGTTGAGGATGAATTGATTTCAGAAGCACATCCTCACAAAGCTATCTCTAACAGGAAATTAAAAGAATATAACACTAAATGTAAATGGTCAATAAGTAGCATATATTCAACAATTAGTTATAGTTTATTGATTGGTTTTATGAATATACTAATAAAATAAAAGGTAAAGTACAAGTCTATTTCCAGGATGAAATAGATAAAAGAAAATACAAAAATAAAAATATGTACATTAAATATAAAGAATAAGCAATCAGTTAAAAGTTAAAAGTTAAAAATTTGCCTTTACGAGATACCTTGATCTGTTCAATATAGCAGATACTTAGTTGAACTGCTTGTCTGTAAACCTGGCAGTTCTGCTCATGATGTATAGATTAAAACCCTGGAAGAAACAGGACAATCTCCAACTCAGACCTCAGTGGGTTGTTATTCAAATAAGGATTTTAAATATGTAAGCCTGCAAAGGGCATACAGTTGACAAAACCTGAACAATATTTTTGATGGCTGGGGCACCACACATACACAAACTCTCATAATATAGCAAGTGATGGAAACATCTATATTCAGCCATGGAATCCAACAACACAACATTTGATATAGAACAGGACTTTCTTAGGAGTTGTGTCAAACTCACACTGACTTGCTATAGGACAGGGGTGGCAAACCTATGGCACCATTGTCAGCATGGGCACCGTCACCCCAACCCTGCCTCCCCCCGCAGCCTCCTCCTCACCAGCAGCCCCCCAGAGGAGAGTCGCCCACAGGTTTTGCCCGCACCGAGCAGTGTAGTGAAGGACATGGAGCCTAGCAGCAGGGACAAGACTCCGCCCTCATGCCCCATTGCATGCAGATGATGCTGCAGGGCACAGGTGGAGAGTGTGGCCACCATGGCACTGCAGGGCCACTTGTGTGATCTGCTGCAGTGGGCCGTGGAGGTGGTAGGTGGCCCTGTGGGTAGGCTGGGCAGGGGGCGGGGTGGTTTATGGGCACTCGGTGTCTAAAAGGTTTGCCATCACTATTGTAGGAGGTATAGTTTGTTTACTCATATTAACTTTTCTCAAGGACAGCAATGATAAAGCAGCCTTGGAGTTACCTACCTTTAAACTTTAAGCTAATAGTACTCTTATTGCCAAGATGAGTTATTAATGACCTAACTTCCTCTGTATGAGACACAGAGGAATGGGAAGATCTCATACTTGCTCAGAAAAGGCTTCATTTGAAACAATATGCTGGCAATAGTAGAGTATTTAAATGCTAGGAGAATTTATTTGAATCCTGGATGAAAGCCATTCAGGCTTCTGCAAATCAGTCAGTTGCCTTTCACAGGCCAGAAACTGACTGAGGGAGAAAATGGCTCCACTTCTGGATCCCCATTTTTCTCTATGCAATTTGATTTTGTAGAGTGATCTGTAAGTGACAGTTATGATTGATTGATCACAGATTTGGAACCCAACATAGCAATTTGGAAAACTGAGTTTTCTAATTGATTGCCTCTCATCTAATACTTCCTGAGAGAGTGGTGCTTGCCTCGCACATCCTTCTGGATGTAGGTTTAAATGTCTTAAATTATTTCTCATTCTCTTTTCAGATTCCTAAGTAGGATCCACTATAAACTTCTTTCGAAACACAGTTGTCGCTGGATGTGCTTGTTTTGACTGTCTCAGCAGTTGTATTTGGATGACTATGCATAAGCTTAATAAAGTTCTTTTTTAGAATGTCCACTTTGTTGTTAATTACGGTCAATTTTTAATTTTTTTTTGTATGTTGTCAATAGGTGTTCTCTGATTATAAAATCAGTTAACATTCCTTCATAACAAGACTGCTTGTAAAGTGATCACAGATTTGGAATCCAATGTAGCAATTTGGAAAACTGATTTTTGTAATGCTTCCCCCCCCCAGAAAAAAATATATTCCAAAACACTGTGATGGGAGATTTTTGATAATATGATTTCCTGTTACTAGAGGCAAACATTTTTAGCTCATTACTAACCTTTTCCCAATTTCTCTTTTATGTGGAGGTGTTTTTCCACCCACCTCAAATCATAGTGTGTTTGTGTCTCATTTAACAAAGCTTCATCTTTTCTGATTCTGTGATTTTCATATGAATTCCACTTAATCTGCAAATCTTTCTGAAACAGGCAGATTTGCTTTTGATCAGTAATCTGAGAAAGCTTTGGCTTAGCAATTGTCTTTGTGCTATATCCAAAATGGAGGTTACTAGGCCTCCTCTTTTTTTCATTTTAGCATATTGTAGTGGCCACTAGTAAAACAGATGCTCTTCCTTTATTAACAGTTTGAGTAAAATCTTAGAGCACTAATGCAGGCACAGCCCATCAAGGAGACATCATTACACTTTGTTGATAGCATTTCAAGGTCAGGCAATGAGGACTGCTAAAATTAGGTAGCAACTAATTGCTGGCATTTCCTTAGCTCTTTTCCAAGAAACTGAATTCATTGAAATTGAATTCAATTATCTTGATTTGCATTATTAGATATAACAAGTGGCATGTGATGTCATTTCCCATATAAAGAAAGTTGAGTATTGCATATCATGTAGCTAATAAAGTGATTCAAGGAGATAAGAAAATGCAAAGCTGTCCATAACATAAGGACTGGATCACATTAAACATCTGTATAAGTATCAGATGTTCCATGTTTGTACATATGTCATGATGATAAGGAGTTAATTCTTTCCTGGGATAGGAGGAGCAGGAAGCTCTCTCAGGAGTGATATAAATGTTCTATCCAGCATTTTGCTGGTAAAGTTACTGAAATTCATGAGAGCCAGTAGGTAATTCTCAATAGTGGTTACAGAAAAGAGGTTTTGTCAGTGGGTATTCACTTGTAATGTGCTGAGACTTCCCCTGCCATTTAATATTTAAACTAAGCTACTGTGTGATGACATCTGATGGTTTAAATTGAAATATGATTAATATATAGTTGTAAATCATTGAAGTCTGCTCAAAGATACTGTTCAAGCTCTTCTCCTAGTGTCTTAAAAGCAATAGCATGTAGACTTATATACCGCTTCACAGTGCTTTACAGCCCTCTGTAAGCAAAATGCAGAGTCAGTATATTGCCCCCAACAATCTGAGTTCTCATTTTACCTACTTCAGAAGGATGCAAGTCTGAGTCAACCTTGAACCTGTGAGAATCAAACTTCTGACAGTTGGCAGAATTAGCCTGCAATACTGCATTCTAACCACTGTTAGCTGTTCCAATGCTGTTTTCAAATCTGATTGGGGTGAAACAGGCTAAATATGAACACTCAAAAAGGAGTTTGTTCATCATGATTTGGCTCTCGTGAAAGACTGCACCCCTCAGAGAGCAGGTCTGAGAAGTGGGATTCTACATTCAAGGCTATCTGTTGAATGAAGCCTTTGACCAGCTTTGTTTGGTGCATTAGTTGCTTCGTCTTGCACAGGAAGGACTTTCCTATAGTTACTCACACTCTCATCATCATTTAGCTGGATCACTGACTTAGTGGCTGGTGCTTATATCTATGAACATAGAGTATTCCATCTATATCACAAGTCCTGTATTAATTGACAAAAAAATTGCATGGTGGCTCAGTGGCTTAAAGATGCTGGAGAAGATCTGTGCTCCAGTTGTTCAAGTCCTAGCAATACATGACAGAGTGAGCTCCCGTCATTTGCCTTAGCTTCTGCCAACCTAGCAGTTGTTACATGCAAGTAGATAAATAGGTACCACTTTAGTTGGGAAAATAACAATGCTTTGTGTCCCAAACATGAAGCTATATAGGTGGACAGAAAATCTCTGAATGATGCTGCAGACTATTCTGAGTGGAGCTAATTTGCATCCTGAGTTGCACCCTGGATGGTGCAAGAGTGTGAACTGAATAGACTAGCAATCTAAAGCAGCCAAACAACTACTCTGTACTAACACTGTAGTCTTCTGGCTAATGTACGTTTGCCATATGCTAAATAAATACAGGTACAATTCAGAATCCTGTTTCTTTCTTTGTTTCCATTATGAACAATCCTTTGGAACAGCTTTCCCTTTAGGTTAGATGAGTTTCATCTGTTAATTTTCTTTGTTAGTTGAAACAAACAAACAAACAAACAAAGCTTTTTTGGAGAACATCTAAAGACCAAATGCAATAGCTCCATCTTTGCACAATTAATTTTGCTTGTTGCTCCAGGTTATTTATCTGTGTTTTAGCATAGACATTTAAATATTTTTGTACTATGTTTTATTGTTGTTACTATAGCTGCTGGTAGTCTTGAAAAATTTGGCAACATATTTATAAATCAAACCAGCCAACTACCTTAAAAATATAAAAGTTTAGTATTTATTTGGATGGAGAAAAATACACCATGGAGAGTGAATAAGGGGGAAAATGCTAGAAAGATATGCATTAGGGCAGTACTTCTCAAACTATGATCTTCAGAGATATACCAGTTTGTCCATAAAAGCTTCTCTGCATTCACAATTTGGCAATTTTGTAAAAATGGGTAAGTTGTTACAAACTGATTCATAGAAGCAAATACTATAAAGAGCAATTGTCAGCTTCAGAAAACTGACAGTAGTGAATAGGTCTGAAATGTGTTTCAAAATGTGGCTTCATGCACATTGTGTTCAGTGGAACTGTGATCATTCAACCCTTCTCCCCTCCTGCAAAAATAAATAAATAAATACAATTATTTTCTAAAAATAGGATTTAATTCAGCTAAAATTCACTCTATCAAACATTTCCTGACCACCACCATTTGTACTGAGTTGCTGTTTTGACATAAGATACATGCCAGATGCAAAAATTATCTTTAGAAGACTTATTTTAAAAAGAGTATAGGGGAAGGTGTACTTACAGACAACCACAATCATTATCATGTTTGCTTGAAATCAGGAATTCCCATGCTCTTAAAAACTAATATGTAAGCATGAAAGTCAGCTGGGTGACTTTGGGCCAGTCACACTCTCTTAGCCCAACCATCTCATAGGGTCGTTGTTATGAGAAAAATAAGGCAAGGAAGGAATATTAGGTTGCCATTTTAAATTTATATAGACACAGGCACACACAAAGACAAAACAAGAATCTAATACACACAAAAAAAAAACATACATACACATACACACATGCATACATTAAATAATAAAAACTCCAAAGAACCCAGATCCCATATAATTCAGATGATTAAAAACATACCCTCATCCATGTAAACTCCCTACCGATATATGCAGTTGTTTCTAAACCCAAGCAGTGGTGGGATTCAAATACATGAACAATTGGTTCTCTTATTGCATGCAGGCTTGGGCCTCCAAGGCTTAGAACTGACTTCCAAAAGTAGCATCCACGCACTTCTGGTGGGCCATTTTAGGCCTGGGAGGTTCCATCAGGCCTCCGAGGCCTAGACTGGACTTCTGGAAGCAGTGTGCATCAGCCGGTTCTCCGAGCTCAGCAAAATTTAGCTACCAGTTCTGCTGAATTGGTGGGAACCAGTTTAATCCTACCACTGAACCCAAGCATAGTTAATCTCTGACTTGATCATGGCAGCTTGTCAGGACTTATTCGCTATAGTTTATTTAATAGTTTATTTCTTCCAAATATGAACCACACACCAGCAATGTTGCACAATCACTTACATTTTTGTATGGTATAAGTAATTAAAATCTTTTTATCAAAATTGGACTATTAATGATAGTAGTCATATTAGCTATGGACTATCTGTGAATAGAGTCCTACTTGTAGGTCTTCTTATTTAGCCACTTATTTGACAAGAAGTTCCAGAACTTGGAATACATCAGGGCAGAATCCAATGATTGCTTCCCCTTTCATATATGCACATTAAAAAAGATAGAGGGTATGGTATATGGATATGATAATTTTAACATTTAACTCTTGCTATGAAGTTATATCTGAGAAATTTCTGCCCAACAATTCCTGGACTCTGCTAGAGATTACAGAATTAGCATTAATGATTGGATAACTGAATTACAGTATCACGCTATAGTTTGCATATTCGTGAGTCACACAAGAGGATCTTATGCCACTCTAATAAAAATATATTACAAGTCTTGACAACTCTTTCAAAGACACATGCAAACATCCTACTATCTTAAGATGGCAGGTTGATGCTTTCTTGACTCCTTTCTTTTAGAACTAAATATTCCTGTCAAAAGTTGGTCCCTACTACTACTGATCAGTTGAATGAGTAATTTTTATAAGGTCCTGCTAGATTGAAAAGTAAGAAAAGTTGAGGACTTGATAGTATTGATCTCTGTTTCTCCCAATGTGCAGTAAATAGATCACTGATCTCATCTTTCAATATTTGGCTAAGCAAAATTTACAGACACTTTCAAACAAACA
Organism: Trimeresurus albolabris; assembly: GCA_032467975.1. NCBI lineage: Eukaryota > Metazoa > Chordata > Lepidosauria > Squamata > Viperidae > Trimeresurus > Trimeresurus albolabris. The sequence goes on along the minus strand of JANHFS010006427.1, from coordinate 107,493 downwards.
TTATAGCTCATACTCAGAAGATCTAAAAGTTTAAGGATGAATTAACTGCACTCACCACTTCAAGGAGATTTGAAGGGGATATATGGAAAAAGACCTGGGGCAAAACAACCTATAAGTTTGCAACATGGTTTAGACTAACCAATTAGTTCTGAGGGTTAAATCTGTTTTAGCTCAATCCTTAATATAACTGAGAGACGCTGAGGGACTAAAGTCTATTCCATGCTTTGATGAATGACCTCAGACAAGCTCTTTACTTCATTGTGCCTCTGGCGTAATCGTGTGGTAGCTGCTCTCTTTTGTAAAGTGCTTGAGTGCTTTGTGGTAACAGTGGGACAGATTGCTCTCACTTTGTAAAAGTACAAAACTGCTTCTTCTCCTTCTTCTCCTGTTCCACTAACAACAACAATGCTAAACTAATAGACATAGATATAGTTATATTAATTGAGGTGTGATATATTAGTGGCAGACAAAGTCCCTATTAAGTCCAGGAGGGGTGGAAAGTAAATATCTGGGCAGCATTTCATGACACAACATTCTCATCAACAATCTGTTTCTTTTTCCTCCGTAGAGAAAGGCACATCCCAATTTAAGTAAAGCTACTTCATTGTATTTGTGTGTCATCAGTAAATTATATAAATATGATCTACCATAAAGATAACAGATTCATCGTTGCTTATGATTAGAAATAGACTTGTGAGCCAAGGACAACCACATATATCTAATTTTAACTTTAGAAGTCTATAAAAGCAGTAGCTTCATGAAAAATGAGGGAAGATGCAAGGGGATTATTTATCAGACTTATATACTGTTATCCAATAGAAAACTATCAGAATAATTTACTGGAGTGAAAAATAAAATAAAAATGCATCACTGTCCAGATAAAAACATCAGTAGAAATGTACATGCTACATGTAGAACACAGACTCAATATCAAATTGAAAAAAGATAGAAATTAAAGCAAGTCTTTGCTTGATACTAAAAACACACTGAAGATGAAATCAGGTGAGCCTCTCAGGGGAAGGAATTCCATAATCAGGGCATCACAATAAAAATAATCTCTTTCTAGATACTTCACAATATGTACGATTTGACTGAGGTTAATCTGAAATAGCCAAAATAAGCTCTACATTAATATAGATAAAAGTCCTGAATGAAATCCCTTTTTGAAACTCACATAGAAGTGTAGCCATGTAGAAGAACTTTCATCAAAGAAATGTATATTAAATTCCCATCTCTAAAAATGTGGACAACAAAGAACAACACCTGAGAAATGTGTATATAAAAAAGTTATTTCAGGAAATTTACTTTAAAAAAATGTCTACATTACAGAAAATTGCATGTACAGTAAAAGCTTCATGTGTTAAGGAATAACAGAATAACTAAATTGGAAGGGATCTTGGAGGTCTTCTAGTCCAACCTGTTCAAGCAGGAGACCCTATTCCTGTCCTGCTCCAGACCACACAAACACACACAAAGAATTCAAGGGCTTTATTTAAACTCCACAAAGCCCTAATGTCATTCCTCAAGTCCTTTTTGCAATAAGCTTGCCTGAAAATAGCCCCCCACAAAGTTCCAATTAAGCAAAGAACACAAGTCCAGCATAAAGTCAACCATCCAAAATACAAAATCTGAAGTCTAGGCACAAGTCCAAAGGTACAAATTCGGAATCCACTCACAAGTCGAGAATCCAAGCACAGGTCAAGAAATGAAGGCAGGAATTCATGAGGCCAGAACACATAAACAGCAGGAATTTGAAAGGTTGTTTCCAGCATCACTCTGATCCACTGGTCAAGCTAAATAGGTGCACACTGTGTAACTCATTAAGAGGGATGAGGTTGTCTCCTTGCAAGTAGCCTTGCTGACCTCCATTGTGCATGCCTCCATTCAGTCCTGTGCACCCTGGGATCTGGTGGAGAAGGCAATTCCTCCTCATCCCTACTGACCAACTGCAGCTGCATTCCTTTTTCAGCCTGCATTTCTGATTGAGTCCCCAAGCCCTCCAGCTGCACCTGTGTCTCTCCCCTTTCTTTTTTATCCACTTTATCCAGTGCTCATTGAGTTGTTCCCTTGAGGGCCCCTCCAAGGTTCCTGGCCTTTCCTATTCTTCTGGCCCATCATTCCCTGCTTGGAGACCTTGGCATCTTCCTGACATTCCTCCATGTCCTCCTCCGAAGTCTCCAGAGTTGGCTCATCATCCAAGCTGGCATCAGGGGAAGACATCAGAATACCATTCCAGACAAATGGCTGTCCAATCTCTTCTTAAAAATCTACAGTGATGGAGCACCTACAAGTTCTGGAGGCAAGCCTTTCCACTGATTGATTGTTCTCACTAACAGGAAATTTCTCCTTAGTTCTAGGTTGGATTTCTCCTTGATAGTTTTCATCTGTCACTTCTTGTACTTCCTTCAAGTGCTTTTGAGAATAGGTTGACCCCCTCTTCTGTGTGACAGCCCCTTAAATATTGGAAAATCACTATCATATCATCCCTAATCCTTTTCTTCATTAGATTAGATATTCCCAGTTCCTGCAGCTGTTCATATATTTTACCCCCCCCAACCCCGTAATCATCTTTGTTGCTGTTTTCTGCACTGTTTCTAGACTCTCAAGATCTTCTTGGAATCGTGGTGACCAAAACTGGATGCAGTATTCCAAATGTGGTCTCATCAGTGTAGCATAAAGTGGCACTAACACCTTATGTGGTCTTGAACCTTGATCCTCTGTTGATGCAGCCCAGGACTGCATTGGGCTTTTGTTTTTGTTTTTGGTAACTGCAGCATACTGCTGGCTCATGTTTAAGTGGTTATCCACTAGGATACCTACATCCCTTTAAAAATCACTACTGTTGAACAAGGTACCACCAATTCTATACCTCTGCTTTTGGTTTTTTTTAGTCTAAGTGTTAAAATCTTACTTTTTTCACCACTGAATTGCATTTTGTTGGAAAGGGTCCAGTATTCAAGTCTGTCAAGATCCTTCTGAATCTTGAGCCTGTCTTCTAAAGTGTTGGCTATTCCCCTAGCTCAATGTCATCTGCAAATTTGAGGAGTTCCCCTTCTATCCATTCATCTAAAACATTTACGAAGTTGTTGAAGAGTACTGGGCCTAAGACAGAATCTTGGGTACCCCACTGCATGCTTCCTTCTATGTAGATGTAGCTCCATTGAGGATTACATATCAAGTGATGTTGGTCAGCCAATTACAAATCCATTTGGTGGTGATGCTATCTAACCCATATTTTACCTTACCAAGTAAAAAATGGTCAGATAGTAGTAATTATTGGAAAGATGGCAGTAAAAAGATAGATTTTTGCAGTGGGAAGTCTATGACATAAATGATAAATTAGTATACTGTTCTAAGGTTTTGTACAGTAAAAAAATAGTGAAATGGATGAAGCTGTGTTGGTTTGGATAGGGAGGAACTGCCTCTGACTTAATCCTGCTGAGACTGAGTACATGAAGATGTTGGACTGCCCAAAATCTAGATATTTTGATGGATGGTATTACACATATGCTGTGAATTTGAGAAGACTCACAGCTCCTTCTCAATGAGCAGGTGGCAGTTGTGCCAGGAAACCTCTTGCCCCAGTTCATCTGGCATACCAGTTGTGCCCTTTCCCAGATCAGGAGAACTTTCAAACAACTTTCACTCATACCCTGGTCATCTCATGGTTTGACTACTGCAACATGCTCTGCATAGGGCTGCTCTTGAAGTCTACTCTCAATAGGCTCCTTAAAGCATATAAAGAAATCTGGCCTAGTCTGCTGGCGACCCTAAGCTGTGCTTCCCATATAACATTCAACAGTGATCCCATAATAGAAATATATCAGAAAACATAATTTCTGAATTTTATTAATAAGACCTGTTCTAAAAAAAGACAGAAATGCTCCAGAAAAAGAAAAGAAAAGAAAAGAAAAACTTGCAGCATAATGTAACAGTAAACATACATATATCTGAAAATCCTCCAATCCATAATTGATTATATTGCTACCACAGGCAATCAGAGAGACTCCCCCCCAAAAAAAAAAATGAATACACCCATAAATTGAATATCAAGTACTGGGCAAGTTTGTGATATTTTCATATTTTCTGTGTGAAAATCCATAATAATTATGAAATTTATCTCCATGCTCTAGCAGTTAACTATTAAAATACTTGGACATTCTTCCTCACCTTTTCTCACCCCATCACCATTTTATAAAGTTTTGTGTTAGAAATATTTTCAACTCCTGTCTTGGCTTGTATCTTTTGGTTTTATGCAGACAATGTGGTGCCTGATCACAATTATTTTTTTCATTTTTTTTCTTTTTTTAAGGAGGTTGAAATCACTTCCTAACTTAGGAAGCCTAGAACAACACTACTTCACATATGTCAGTCATTGTTAATATTCTTAAATTGTTGGCTAATGACACTGAAATTTCTTTTCTTACAAAATGGGCAAAACATCTCTCTCTATATAAATGCATACTAGTGAACAGCTCTTTTTTTTAACAGTCTTCAGAAATGGAACAGCATATCAAATGAAATAATAAAGAGGCAGTTTGTCCATATTGTTTACATTATCTTTGATTCTTCACATACATCTCCACATAATGCCTCCTCCCACAATGCCACTTTTCTTTATGGAGTTCAAGTAAAAAATGTAATTATATGTCTTTATTATTACTGTTTTTCCCTTCTACAAATAGGGTTAACCTAATGGTAAGGATGTGCAGATGAGTATATCTCTTACTTTGGCTCAATTAGGAGTTATTGCTTCCTTTTTCGGGTGTTAGAATTCCATTTTTTAAAAGCCTTTCTTAATGAAGTTGGATAAAAACTTGGTTTGTTTTTATAGCAACTTGTCAACATTTGCAAAAAAAATTATGATAAATTGGATGGAAGCAATTTGAGATGTTAAAGCTTTCAGTGTGGTAGAATGCAAAGCTGACAGATTCATCATCTGAACAGGTGTTTTTAAGTGCTTAGCTCTTAAACACTGTTTCTAGTTACATGGTAGAAGGTGTTTTTTGAATAGTCAGGCTCTCCTGTGGTGGAGGTTTTGCGAGAATACTCATGCTAAGCATTCAACATTTTAGATGCGCCCACTGGCCCGATAATTGTAGGGAATCTCTATATTAGATTGAAGGCTGTAATGAGTTCTAAGATTTTTTCTGGATAAAAAATATAATAGTGTTTATAAGTAGAACAGTCAGGACTGTTTGCTTTATTTCTTGTTAAAAATGACATCTAAAAATACCATCCTTTATATAACTTTCAGATCTCTCAAAAACACCCACACCATGCCACGATACAAAAAAATTCTTTAGTGTCTCTAAAATATTACGTTTTTATTATTGTTCTTGTTATGTTTTTTGTACTTTCTTTTTAATATTCTCCAGATTAAATCGGCTATCACTTTTTTAATTAAAAAAAATAATTAAAATTATTTTGATTGATGATGAATGGGCCAATAAGAATCAGTCAAATCTATTGAATTAAAAACAACAATAACCACCTATTAAAACACTTCTGCTTTACACATAAAATGAATAGGTTACTTTTTAAGAGTGTATTGTTGGCTTCCCCCTTCATAGATGCAGAACTAGGGTTTAGATCAGACATGTCAAACTCGCAATGTCACGTGACGTTGTGCAACGTATCGGGCCAGTTTTGTTATTGCTGGCAATGGGGTGGGCATGGCTTCCAGATGATGCATCTGACCCACAGGCCGGCAGTTTGACACCCCTGGTTTAGATGGTTGTGCTGAATGTATAAGCTTTTATATTTATCTCTTATTTTTTCAGCAGAAGTCACCTCCATGATTACTTTCAAGCTTTCTGTAGATACTCTCTTGCTCAAAGAGAAAGGCTAAAATCCATTTCAGTTATGAGATACATACCCTAGGTTAGGGAAATTTACTTCCTGATGTTAAATAGCCTATCCAGTTTAACTAAGGCAGGGGTGTCAAACTGCCGGCCTGCAGGCCAGACGCATCATCCAGAAGCCGTGCCCACCCCATTGCCAGCAATGGCAAAACTGTCCCGATACGTTGCACATCATGTGACGTCGTGAGTTTGACATGACTGAACTAAGGTGAGGCTGCTATCAACCATAAATTTCCATGTTTATCGTATTCTACCAGTCTCCATGCTTGAAAGTGTCTATGACAGAAAGGCCAGTTAGATGTGTGATCAACAGAGCTATCAAATCTAGGCTGCAAAAATTCCAGCAACTACCAGATGATAGCAAAGAGATATAGAAAAAACCTCTTTTCTGCCAGCTTGTTGTTGTCTGGATATTTGCATCCTAGATGTAAGAGAGAATGTTTACACTTGTCATAATAGTGGAGAAAAGATCACTAAAAGAATTATAAATACAATTGCCCATTGCATTCCTATTCTAGAACATTGAACTCTTTCTCCAATAAAATTGTATGGAGTTATCGAATTTATGAAACAATGTGGTTAAACAAAAATCAATAGCACACATTCAGAAGAAATGGATACGATGTGCTGCTGTAGCAACGTGCATAGGTAAACAAATTGCAATTGTGTCTATCATTGTGGCTTTGCCGCCTCACCTCCCCAAATCCTGTAGATTTTTAGATTATTCTCGCTCTAAATTCTATGACACAGAACTGCTTTCCTTTTGTTTTCCTCACAATATCTGGGAGTCATACATAGCTTGCTCATTCATGACAAATGAAATTGTTCAGAAATCCCTTGTGAACTTTGATTATCACTGTTAATACTTCTTATTCATTCATTTGCACCTTTAAGCATTTATAATCTATCCAAGTGATAGTTACTACGATCCTCCTTGTACAGCTTTCATTAAAAAGAAGAGAAGAATAGGGAAAGTGAAGAAAAGAGGAGAGTGTTTGCCCTTTCATGTCTCTGTTGTATGCTCATCTCAGCACATGCATGGAAGATCTAAGTGAATGGTTTCCTTTGATATTTCATTCTCAGAATACGGCGTCATAACTAGCAGCCTAAAGAATAAATTATAAAGCCAGATTTTGCACTAAAAGAGAGAGAAAATATATTCAATAATGTTCCAAATTGCTACGAAACGAAGGCATTCAGCATTTAAAGTGCTGTTTACATCAAGTGCCCCACAAATCAAAACATATTGCCGCACACTCTATATAAATTTTATGCAGCAATTAACCTTGAATGAGAAGTTGGTCTTCTAATTTGCTGCAAATATTTAAGGAAGCATGAAAGAATTCTGTTCCTCTAAAGCAAAATCAAGGTTTGCTTCCAGGCTGAAACTCAAGCATCTACCAAAGCTTCATCAGTGTCACCTCTTTCAAGACTAGATGACAGAATCATAGTAGCCTCTAGATGTTTTGTCCTAAAGCCCCATAATCCTTTGCCAAAGGCCTTGTTGTTTGGAGCTGATAGGAATTGACATCCAAAAGGCACTACGTTATTTAGCCCTGACCTAGTTTTTTTTTTAATTTTAACAAATTATGAAGGTGAGAAGTTTTCAGTCAAAATAATAATAATTGTACTCACAGCAAATACTGTGTTTCCCCGAAAATAAGACCCACCCTGAAAATAATCCCTAGCCTGATCTTTTGAGGTGGGCCTAATATAAGCCTTGGGGTGGGCTTGGTGAACACAAATGGCAGCGAGTGCACGGGGGCTGACAGTGTCTGGCAGCAGCCACAGCCCACCAGCCCCTTGAAACAGTGCAGGTAAGTCCAGTACGGAAGCAGAGCGGGGGGAGGGGGGCAGAAGGCAAGCAATCTGGACGAGTTGTGCATTTTTTGCCTAGAGGGAGACTTTGTCTGCTTGCAAATGGAGAGGTTGAAAAACTGAGGCATTCTCTCCATTTTCATCCACCCCATTTGCAAGCAAATGAACCTTCCAGTCTCCGTCTGAGTGAAAAGTGTTTGGGCACCTGTTAACTTTGCCTCCATTCCATGTATGCACTGTATGCACGAATACTGCACTAATTGCTTTTGGCGGCTGGAAAATAAAAAGTGATCCCTCCCCAACAGCAAAGGCCAAAACAAATATGCTTTAGAATTTGTCCCTCAAGCTTATCATGTGTGTTGAAAACAGAATCTCTCAAAGAAGTGCAATAGCACATCATTTTCTCAGACTGGAAAATTCTGTTTTGCACCAATAAAACTTCAAATGGACAAAGATTCTTTATGGAGAATGATGCTATTGTGACCCATACATGACCAAACCTGAAATCTGTCTTATAAAAGTAGATGAGAGTCTGCTAGCATTTGTCATTAGTAGAAGTTAATTGAACTACAATCGATCCTTACATAAAGTTTGGCTGAACCATATTGTTTTTCTTCTTAGTATCAGCTAAGTGACAGCAAAGTAAATCACTTGCACTGATGGGCATAGTTAGGACTTCCTGTTAGTGTTATTATTTATTTAAATCTATTGGCCACCCAACTCATTGGACTCTGGGCAGCATACAAAACTAGAGAAAACATAACATCAGCTAGAAACATTAAACAAGCAACCCAGACAAAAATCAACAAAACAAAATCAAAACCATTGGATAAAGAAGAAACATTAACCCCCCGACCTGGGACCAAAGTTAGGTTTTCAAAGCTTTTAGGAAACTCAGGAGGGAGGGCACCATCCTTATCATTGGGGGGATGCTGTTACATAGGATGGGGGCTGCAACATAGAAGGCAAGGTTCTTAAGTCCCACAAGATTACAATGTTTAATGGAGGGGACCTGGAGTGCACCTACTCTGCTGGAACATACAGGGGAGGCAGAAAGAATTGGAGATAAGTGGTCCCTTCAGTATCCAAGCTTTATAAGAGCACCTTGAATTGCATTTGGAAGCCAACTGGCAGCTAATGCAGCTTGCATCGCAATGACGACACATGGGCACCTCAAGAGGTGTCCATTAATGAAAAGAAAAACTGGGGGTATCATGATAGCAGTGTTCCAATATCTCAGGGGTTGTCACAAAGAAGAAGGAGACAAGCTATCCTCCAAAGCACCTGAAGGCAAGACAGGAAGCAATGGATGGAAACTAATCAAGGAGAGAAGCAACTTAGAACTGACAGTTAGAAAAATTAATTAGTGGAATGAGTTGCCTCCAGAAGTTGTGAATACTCCAATACTGGAAGTTTTAAAAAAAAGATTGGACAACCATTTGTCTGAAAGGGTTTCCTGCTTAAGCAAGGGGTTGGACTGGAAGACCACCAAGGTTCTATTCTATTCTATTCTAGTCTATTCTAGTCTAGTCTATTCTAGTCTAGTCTAGTCTAGTCTAGTCTATTCTCACATTGCTGCATTTTGAACCATTGCTGGAGGTTTTTAAGAAGAGTTTGGACAATTATTTGTTTGAAATGGTCTGGGGTCTCCTGATTGAGCAGGGGGTTGAGCTAGAAAACCTCCAAAGTCTCTTCCAATTCTATTATTCTGTTATCTGTATCTTCCAAGTGTTCTTTAAGGGCAGGTAGAACATATTGGAATATCCAATTCAGAGGTAATCAGGGAATGAGTAACAGTTTGAAGGGCCTTCTGAATCAGCTTTTTTAATTATCTTCATCTTTATCCCTGTCCCACTCTTTAGATAACTTGAAAAACAAAGTAAAGGTGAGTTTGACTCTGATTTTCTAGTGGTTGGAATTTTCCTGCTGTTTAGATGTGTGAGGCCTAGCAGAGATAGGCAATGTTTGGAAAGCTTTCACTTTGCAAATCATTTCAATAATTAACTGGACTAAACAAAGAGAGAATGATAAGATTTGTGTTGTATAAACTTAATTTCTTATATTCTGAATTACTGTTATGCTGGAAAGGTTTTGTTACGGCACTGTTTTGGGCCAGGTTAATTTTCTTACTCTTTCACCAAAGCACAGCTCTTTTATTAAGGCAATCCTTCTTTGACAGGATAAGGGAAACATGTAGTATATCTTTCTGGCAGTAGAATTAAACTTAACCTGAGAAGAATGAAATACTGTCCATGTTGTTCAAATTGCAGTTGCTATGGACAGGTGTGAAAATTAGAAATAAGGTGGCTGTAATCCCCAAATGTAGTCACTTGGGAAAAAGTCTCATAGAGTGGTTAGTTGAAGTATCCTGCTAAGTCCTCTTAACATTTCAGATTCAATTTTACTTACCTGGCAATGCTATGTCAAAATAGACCCCTACATTTTTTGATGTTGTTTTTCTCCATTAAAAAAATATTCATTTTTTCCCCCCAATACAGTCCCTCACAAAAAGAAATTTTGGTTTGGTATGTTTCAGACCTGAGGTGCTTTGCTTAAGTCTTAGTGTACTAAGAAAATGAGAGATAAAAACAAAGCTGTCTCCACAAGGGAAAATTTGGCAAAAGTGGACGCTCATTGGGAGATGTGATTTTGGCCTTCATGTGTAGCTTTCCTCCATCTGTTCAAAGCAGACTCTAAGCCAGGGTTTCTCAACCTGAGCAAATATGAGTGAACTTCAGCTTCCCAAATTCCCTAGCCTACATGATTAAAGTTGCTAAGGTTGAGAAATGCTGCTATAAGCAATAAGTGGAGAACATCAGAATTGGTTGTTTTGGAAAATTGCTTGGGAGTAGAGATCAAAAGTCTATAAGACTTTCTTAACTCCAAGGTTTCTCTACAGAGAGTAGACTTTTCCCATTGAAACTGATGTTCACAGATAGATTATATTCAGAGAAAATATGAATTGAATAATTATCATCTTGCTTTTGATTAATTATTTAAATTATATATTTAGTTTATTATTGTACTTTAGAGTTACAGTAAGTTTATACTTGTTTATTGTATGAATGGATAGCTGTGGATAGATTTGGATTATTATGTGATTATTC
>JANHFS010006427.1:66547-93124 GCA_032467975.1 Trimeresurus albolabris | reverse complement strand
AGACCTGGAGGAACGTTGTCCATGGGGTCGCGATGGGTCGGACACGACTTCGCAATTAACAACAACAACAAGAAGAAGCTGTGCATCCTTGTTTTATAGTCTGAACTTTTGTAACTGTGGATATGAAGTATAGCATTAGCATAGCTTTAGCATTATATTATATGGACCAAGTCTCAGTTCCTGGATTAGTTTGACCACTGACTTCAGGCAGCCTGGTAATATTACTAAAAAAATGCAGTTTAAAATCTACGCAAAAAATGCTTCAGTTTCTGAACCAATTTTTTAAAATATATATATATATCAACCCAAATATAGGTTTGATGTCAAAAGATTTGACTTGAATGGATAGTCTTGGAAAATAATGGACTCTCCTTTGCTGGAAGTGTTTAGAGAGAGGCTAGACAGTCATTCATCATCAATACTATAGTGTAGTATTGTATTTTTACACTGGGCAAGGGATTGGACTAGATAATCTCTGAAGTTCCTTTTGCTCTTACATCCTCATGTTCTGTGATTTTATTATAATATTGGCAAATTTAGTTTTAGCTTTTCTTGCAATGATTCTCAATATAACACTGCTCTCTAACAAAGCAGAAACACACTAATCAGTTATTCCTCATGAGATAAATTGGTAGGTAGGTAAGTAGGTAGGTAGGTAGGTAGGTAGGTAGGTAGGTAGGTGGATGGATGGATGGATGGATGGATGGATGGACGGACGGACGGACGGACGGACGGACGGACGGATGAGAGAGAGAGAGAGAGATAACAACATTTATTTGCTGCTCGGTCTCAGACCTTTTCAATGGATATGGACCTGTAAGAGACGATCAGGTTGGGCCCAAGGGTCAAGTGTGTCATCAATTTGGACTCCCTTCACAATCACAAGAAACCCAAGTCTAGGCTTCCTTGAATTCCATTGATTCTTATCTACCACCAATTTGCCTTGACCTTTAGTAGTTCAGATTCTTGTAGAGAGATACTATGGAATACATCTGTACTCATTTTAACAATTCCAGTTCCTGATTTCTTGTGCTTGGCAGGACCACATTGATTATTAAATGATCAATTTTTGCAAATTACAGAGATTTCTCACAAATCGAGACAATCAGAACATGGATGGGCTCTCTGCCTCTCTAGAACCAAAGGCAATATCCAGTGATGGAATTCAAATATGTGAACAATCAGTTCTCTGTGTGAATGCTGCTTCCAGAAATCCATTCTGGGCCTGGGCAACAAAAAATTAGCTGCCGAAGTGGTGCGAACCGGCTGAATCCCACCACTGGCAATATCCCAACTATTTTTGGGGAGACCCTGGAACTTTCCTCAATGAATTTTAGGAGCAAATTGGTTGAAAATTTATAACATGATTTCTTTCCATTGTCAGGTGAGAACTGTGTAAGCCCTAAAATAGAATTGATGCTGTTGTGTGACACAGCACCACCTGCTCTGTATCAACATGTCATCACTTCATATCATCAACATAAAGTGTGGGCCCCAGTTATCATAAGGTTACCCACACTCTTAACACAATCTCTGTTTGTAGATTTATGAAATGGATAAGCAGCAAAGGATTTTCTGAATGTCAAGAGCTCCAATTTTATCCAGCATCCATCAATTCAATCAATCAATATGAGAGAGTTGCTGGCAGAAAAATCTGCCTTATCCTAGATAAGCAAAGTCTGTCTGAGTTAGCAAGCAAGTTAAAAAAAAAGTCTCCAAGGTATGCTATTTACACTGATATTCATATTTCACTACAGAAGTAGACAGCAGGTTTGAGGATCCTATGATTTGACTTGAAAAATTGGACCTTGGGGTACACTTTTAATCTCTCAAACCAGTCCAGCTGTTTTCAGCCTTAGGCTACAGAGCTCTCAGGTCTCTAGTTGGGGCTGGTGAAGGATATGAATGAATTACTTTAGTGATGACATTTATGAATGAATTAAGAATTGCATGTATGTAAAGTTGTTCAAGCAATTCAGGGAGAACGTGTTTGGCATTTCAGAGTGGAAGCATCCTTGGTAAAGTGTTCACGGTTAGGCTTATTTGTTTTCCATAAAAAATTGAGGAAGAAAACTCAGTGGTTAGAGTATATTATTACTGCTGGATAGAGAAAGACCTCTGCATCATTTTTACCAATTTTCACTCAGTTTGCTGAAAGAGAGTGTGCTTAAAAAAAATACTCTTCCCCAAAAAGAAAAGAATGTTGAATGACATTCTTCTGGGTGGGAGCATGGTGTTCTTGAACTCCTTTTACACACAGTCCTTGACTTATGACCAACCACAAATCGGACCAAAATTTTTGTGGCAAGTTGTCACGGTCATAAGTCAAGTCTTCATACAACTGTATGCAATTCCATGATCACTTTTGCAACAGTCCTAAGCTGAGTCACATGATTGCAAGCTGAGTCTGGCCACAGCCTGAAATTCAATTCTGACGGGGCTCAAGGCTGACTCAGTCTTTCATCCTTCCAAGGTTGGTAAAATGAGGACCCAGATTGTTGGGGGCAATGCTCTGACATTTGTAAACCACTCAGAGAGTGCTGTAAAGCACTATGGAGTGGTATATGTCTAAGTGCTATTGGTATTGCTAAATTAATTCCACTATTGAATTATTTTCACTGTTAAGAAAAATGTTCCTAATATTCAGTTAGGATCTGCCTTCCCATTATTCTATGTCCTGCATTATAGGACAGTTCTTGACCTTATTCTGTGTGTGAGAACCTTTCAGGTATTTGAAGACTGCTATTATATCTCACCTTGGTTGTCTTTTCTCAAGCTAAATGCACAGAGCAGTTCCAATCTCTCAGCATAGAGCTTACTTTTTAGTCTCCTGCTCATGCTTATTGCACTTCTCTATCTATTCAAATTTCTTAGTAAAGTGAGACACAGAAGCTAAATTCATAGTGGAGCCTGACCAAAACAAAGACTTAAATCTTCCTAGCTCCCTGCTTCTAACACACAATGTACATAAGTGAATAATATATAAACCACAAGGCAGATTTGAATGTCCCTGTGATGGAATCTGAAGCATAGATGCCAGAGGAGGGGGACTTTCGGGAGGAGCTAATCAGCCTTGAATCTCTGGTGTGCAGAAAGAAACCCAGAGTGGACCCTTCCTAACAGGGTATGTCTGATAGTTATGCAGATTATGATTTAGTCTGGCAAGATATCTGTCTGTAGACAAGCAACAATAAAGAAGCTACTCTGAATAAATAATTATGTTGTTTTTGGTTTATTCCACCTGACAATGCAAAAGCATTTCAGTGCCTCAAGTATGCAAGAAAGTGAAAAAAACAATTGGCACAATTAAAAAATTGGGATCCAAAAAACTGTAAACCGGGGACCCCAGGGACAGATGAATGTGTGAGATGGCTTTGTTATTGTTATCATCCCTCTGTCTATTATTTTCTTTTCTGGTTTAGTTCTGCTTTTATGGTCCTTAATGTTTTTAAATAATTATTAAATAATGGTTTTAAGTACCGTCTGTTTCATATTTATCGTTTTATTGGAGTGTTATATTCTGCCCAGAGACACGTTCCATGAGATAAGCGGCCATATAAATGTGCTTGATAAATAATAAATAAATAGCCTTAAAATTATTATTGATTGATTGATTAGCCCTTGGGCCATATCAAAGTGCAAAGTTCCAAAAACAAATTATTACTAAAATTTGATAAAAGCAATTTAAAATGGAATTAGATAAAATACAATTTAAAATGAAGTTGAAATAAAATAAAATGAAATTGGGATAAAAAACAGTCTAAAATGAAATTGGAATAGAATACAATAATTTAAAATAGAGATAAAATATGATAAAATTATATTTCAGGGTCACCCCTGCAATCTACCCCAATCAGTCCCACATATGCAGGTCTCAACTGGACTATTTTGCTTAAGTACTGTGCTGTGTTAAATGTTATTTTCAGATTCTGGCTACACAAAAGGTAAGTTGTTTTGATATGGGTATCCCAATGGGTCATTCATTTGATATATAGATCGAAGTACCTGTCTCTCTCCCTCTTATACAGGCAATAATCAAATAGGATGTGAGCAAGGTCTTCTACCTCTGGTGCTCCACAAATGCAGAGACGTTCATTGTAGGTTATAGAATGGAATCTCCCATATCTAACCATTGTGTCAAGCTGTTCGAATGTCACATAAATATCTCCCTTAGATGTTTTGGCAGTTGTAACGTCAAATAGCTGTCTATTTGAAAAGTAAGTTTGCATTTGCTCAGCCATTTCAAGTTACCCACCTTACTAAGGATAGCTATGTCATTTTGTGTTTCTATATCCTTAATTTTTTGGGCAGCTCTTTTTTAAAATCGTTTTCCTGTTACGCAAGAGACAGGACCATAGCTTCTTACAAAATGTGTTAGTTTGGTGATCCAGGAGATTTGTGATTGTGATAATAATAAATAGCAATAGCACTTAGATTTATATATTGCTTCATACTGCTTTACAACCTTCTCTATGCAGTTTACAGAGTCACAATATTGCCCCCAACAATCTGAGCCCTCATTTTACCGATCTTGGAAAGATGGGAGGCTGAGTCAACCTTAAGCTGGTTCAGGATTGAATTGTTAGCAGTTGAATTAGCCTGCAATATTGCATTCTAATCACTGCATCACCACAACTCTAATGAGACCCATGCATGCAGTGGTGGGATTCAGCCAGTTTGCACTGATTCAGGAGAACTGGTAGCTAAATTTACCTGAATTCAGAGAACCAGCTGGCTTCCAGAAGTCCAGTCTAGGCCTCAGATACCTGGAGGAATCCTCCCAAGCCTAGAACAACCCACCAGAAGTGCATGATGCCACTTCCAGAAATCCATTCTAGGCATCAGAGGCCCAGGCCTGCATCAAGTATGAGAAACTGGTTGTTCAGGTATTTGAATCCCACCACTGCATGCATGGATCTACCAACATGTAAGAAGATCTGTTTCAGGCTGACTAATTTAGAGATCACTCAATTTTCAAATGATTGAAAGGAGGCATAACAGTTAGTGCACCCAAAAAAAGAAGAGATTTTTCTGTAGTCATTTGCATTTGTTCTTTGAGAAATGCCAAATCTTAATGTTGCAGGTGTGAACAACAGGAACTGAGAAGGACCTACAAATATTTATCCCTCCCAGTTTATTTGGAGAGCATCACTGACATTTCAACATAGAGATTAGCAGTTGTGTGGGTTTTCTATTTTCATTTTCTGTTTTTAGGAGTTACTATGACAATTTTATCTAGAAGCATAAATACAACACAAAGGCATATGGTGGCCTGGAGGGAGGAAGGAAAGAAGTACTGCAACATTTTGGAAGGAAGCCTGTTAAGAGCCTTTTGAATGGACAGGAAAGCATGGAGTAAGCTCTCATCTGTAAGACAAGGGTGATTCAGTCTGAAAACTATCTATCAAAATATTAGGCTATCTCATTCAGCCCTATACAGCACCTGCAAAGGATGCTGGAACTTATGACCAGAATTGAGCCCAAAATTTCTGTTGCTAAGTGAGACAGTTGTTAAATGAGTTTTGCCCCATTTTACAACCCTTCTTGCCACAATTTTTAAGTGAATCTCTGCAGTTGTTAAGTTAGTAATACGGTTGTTAAATGAATCTGCCTTCCCCATTGACTTTGCTTGACAGTATGTCACAAAAGGGGATCATATGACCCTGGGACACTGCAGCCGTCATAAATATGAGTCAGTTGTCAAGTGTCTGAATTTTGATCATATTACCGTGGGAATGCTGCAATGATTGTAAGTGTCAAAAATGGTCATAAGTTACTTTTTTCAATGCCAGTGTAACTCTGAATGGTCACTAAATGAACTCTTCAAAGTTGAGTACTACCTGGATTCTCAAATCAGTACATTAGATTTCATCTATGTTTCCCTGAATCTGAAATTCCCCAAAGTAGAAAATGACATTGCTGGTTTGGGGTAATTATGTTTAGAGGCAACTCTGGTGCCTAAATTGTGCATCCTTGCCTGGAAAGAGACAGATAGCAAAATTTAATTGTTCTCCAAGGAGAAAAAATAATATTTCAAAATACAGAATCTACCTTTCAAAGACAGATAGATCTAAAATAGATCCGAGAAAAGACTTTTAAGAAAAAGAAATGTGACAAAGAGAAGAAATAAAACAACCAGGAATGGTCTAATGGGTGACAGCTCAGAACAAGAGTCCTTTTTTGTCCCACGGTGAATTGCCACCACTCCTCATTGGAACAAAAGAATAAAGTTGTAGTTGATAAATCAAGAAATAAGCAAGGAATTGCTGCTCTTCCTTGCACTTAAGTTGAACTGGGGTCAGCCAGGATATTGAAATTGGTGTGTTGGCTATTCTTATCCAGAAGGTAATTATCAGCAGAGGCAACTTGGAAACACTTATTTCCAGGATATACAGATATGAAAGAAAATTCTTAAACAAGGAAATTATGTCTTGAAAACATCTGTGATCCAAACAGTTTTTGTTTTGTTTTCCCTTGCCAATGTTTCAGCAGATCACTATCCTGGATGAATGGCATAGGTTGAAATAACAATAGCCAACTATTACTTATTTGGGGAAGTTCTACATAAAAAGCAACTACCCAACTTCAGAGTGACTCTCTTGCAGGAACTCTACAAAATGGCTGTCCAGTGACATTTGGGGGTGAATTGGGTGCTGGCTTTTATTGCCTGCAAGAGTCTCTTTCCAGTGGTGGGATTCAGCCAGTTCGCACTACTTCGGCAGAAACGGTAGCTAATTTTTTGTTGCCTAGGCCCAGGATGGACTTCCCGAAGTGGCATCCACACAGAGAACCAGTTGTTCACATATTTGAATCCCAGCACTGTCTCTTTCCATGCACTATTCTCGCTACTTTAGCACCTTAGTTTACTGAGTCCTCTGGAAAATCAAGTGCCAGCAACTATAACTGGAGAACTAGTGGAGTGAGAAAAAAAGCAAACTCAACCAAGCTCAGATATGTGCTCTTGTGGGCCTACACTATGGCTATAAAAGAGACAATGCAGACATACTTCTTCCTTATTACATTGTCAGATTGTCATCCAGAAAAAAATGCCAATTGCCCTAGTTAAGGTTTTGGATTTTGTATTTTCACTCAATCATGTCCATTTCTTGAAGACTGCCTGGACGAGTCCCTTAAGTTTTCTTGGCAAGGTTTTTCAGATGTGATTTGTCATTGCCTCCTTCCTGGGGCTGAGAGTAAGTCACTGACCCAAGGTCACACAGTTATTCCCACCTTAGCCACTAGATGACCCTGGGCCAGTCATTCTCTCTGAGCCCTAGGAAGGAGGCGATGGCAATCCACTTCCAAAATCTTGCCAAGAAAATTTCAAGGACTTTTTTGAGTCAAGATCAAGTCTGATTTGAGGCATATCCCCCACACACACACCAAAAGAAAAAAGAAAAGACTTCAGACATTCCAAAAGAAATAGCTCACAAGAGTCATGGGCCACACTTTTTGCATCCCTATTTAGCTAGGCAGCCAACCTTATGTCCCTGTAAGTTAGTGTTCAATTTGAGAAACAAGATCTGAGATACACCTGGCATCATAATAAATTAAAATCCGGTATACAAGGACAAAATGGATCAGGATCAGAAAGGCAAGCACTGAACTTTCATTTTGCCTTTGTTCCCAAGCACCTTGAAAAGTACCTGAAAACAAGGGAAGAGGCATTTTAACTGAGTCTCAACCAAAATTATGCAATAATACAAGAACCAGATTTCTCCCATCATCTTCAATTAAATACTCCATGTCTATTTTTAGCATCACTAATCTTAGTGTGTGTGAAGGAGACAGATGTTCTGATGGAGAGAAAAAATAATAATACCAGGACAAATGTCACCTGAATGTCAATTGATTGAAGCTGCTTTTTCACCTTGTCAGATATTTTGGAAGAGCAAAGAATAATTAACACAAGGCAGAGAAAGGTTGGTGAAAGCATTCCTATCTTATCAGTTGACAGACGCCAATCTACAGGGGCTTGATTGTTCTTCTGTCCCCTTGCTTATCAAGGAAGAAAGGGGGCAATTATGGTTGCAGGTTGGATACAGCCTGGATTCAAGGAGAAGAAAGATGTTCTTTAAAAGGGGGAGGGGTGTTCTCAATCCCTCCCAACATGCGATTAATCAAACTAGGTAAAGAGTTGGTCATGGAATTTAGTTAGTTAGTTTATTTATTAAATTTATATTCCACCAATCTCATTGCCTCAAGTGACTCTGGATGATCTACAATAGTATAAAAGCATTAACATTTTAACAACAAATAAATAAAAGGTTAAAACCAAGAACATGGGCAATACAGGGTAGATGTTTGTCTCACTCTGTCAACCACTTCCAGCCTAGAGTGTCTCCATTGGGCACCCCCAAGTCAACCAGCAGAGCCAAGTTTTAAGGCTTTTACAGAATTCCTGAAGGGTGGAGACAGATCTCAAAAGGCAATGTATTCCAAAAGGCGAGGACCACAGCAGAGAAAGTTCTTCTCTTTGACCCCACTAGCCAACGTTCCTTGGCCTCTGGAGTCTGGAGAAGGCCAACTCCTTGTCTTAAGTCCAAGGAAAATTTCCAGTATTGTTGCTGGATCCCATTAGTCTCATCTAAAAAGTCCAACTGAGAGAGATTCTAAGAGGGATGCTTTGATGTTTAAAGATTCTTACATCCTGAGACTTAAGCAGCTTATGGTTCATTTGGTTTGCCATGTGGCTGTTAAACCTGGATTGGCCAAAAGCTGTCATTTATCATATGTTTCAGAAGGGGCCATATCTGACTGACTTTGCCTAGGCCAGGGGTAAAGACCATGATTGGCTGAGGAATTCTGGGAGTTGAAGTCCACAGGTCTTAAAGTTACAAGGTTGGACACCCCTGACCTAGGCCCTTAAATGGGTAGGACTTACTTAGATGGGGAATATTTGGTTCATATATAGTCCAGGCAGTATTTCTCAACCTTGGAAATTTTAAGATCTCTGGACTTCAACTCCCAGAATTCCCAAGAGAATATTTGCACTGTAGACTAAAAAGAGAGGAGAGAAAATCTCCTGGAAGAAGTAAGGGGTAAACTACTTCCATATTGCTGCTTAGAAGCCCACACGGATGTCTCCATGAAGTCACCACATGTCAAGTTTGATTTGTAGAAGGCTTTTTAAGAACTACATATTCCTCTATCCTACATCAATAACCTTCAGACATTTCCATCATTCATTCAGCAGAAGCTCAAAAAACCCACTGGAGCATCATGTCTGAAAAATGCATTTGGATTTTAACTCTACATCAGCTCCAGGCTGATGTAGCACATTAAGATGTACAATTTCATTTATGTCCTTTGACTTTGCTCAAATTAGTTTAGCCAGTTGCTATTGTCCCTTTTAACTGATGGGAAACTGAGGCAACCTGGCCAGCCTCATTGCTGTTTTTATAAAACTGATGGGAGTTTATTTTATTTTATTTTATATATTTATATTGTTGCCCATTTCACAAACGTGACTTTGGGTAGCATACAACCCAACAGATAAAAACTCCATAAGTATCTAAAAACAATTAAAAATAAATAACCATGTAAAAACATATAAAATAGATAAAACACAAGAAAGCAGAAGAACAATTACTTAATTTCATACATCCATCTTGCAGACTATCCCTGAGATCCCCAAAGCTGATGAAAAAAAAGTGTTCTAGGGCAGGGGTCCCCAACCCCCAGTCCATGAACCAGTACTGGGCTGTGGCATGCCAGCAACTGGTCCGCACAAACAAGCAAAGCCCCATCCATGAGATGCAGGCAGCGCACACAAAAACACGCACCGTCCGGTCTGCAGAAAAACCTCTCTCCATGGAACCAGTTCCTGATGCCCAAAAGGTTGGGGATCTCTGCTCTAGGGAAATCCTCATGGCAACAGATGATCTCACCCAGCAGCTTCATGTAAGTGTTAAATAGGAGTAGAGACAGTACTGAACCTTGCTGAACCCCACAGACAGTAATAAGGGTAGAGACAGTGGTGGGATTCAAATATGTGAACAACTGGTTCTCTATGTGGATATCACTTCTGGAAGTCCATTCTGGGCCTGGGCTATAAAAAATTAGCTACCAGTTCTGCTGAACTGGTGTGAACCAGCTGAATCCCACCACTGGTTAGAGGGTGGGACCTTTCATTGCCAATTAAGACAACTGGTATTGGCTCCACAGAAACCAAATTCAATCCTGCCTCACTCCCAGTCCAGAGAGCCAATTGGGGATATCATGTTTGTGATATTGAAGGCTATTAAGAGGTCAAGAAGAGCAAAAGCAGATGCACTACCGTATCCTACTCCCACCAGCTGAACAAATTTTAATCTAACTTCTCTCTCTACAACAGAGACAACTTTCTATTGTCAGTGCCAAACTTGTAGAGGCTGCCATTCTGCCTGCCCATGTTAAATTCCAAGTGAATAGCTTATTCATGGACCTCTTTTAATGAAACACATGGTTGGATTGTGCAAAGCCTGCCCTGCTTCACTGCAGTGATTGAATTGAACTATGATGATGATGATGATGATGATGATGATGATGATGATGATGACTTCCCCCATCATTAATTCCTTCCATCATTGGCCTGCACACTAGCCAATTCTCTGCATACAGAAGAGATAGTTATAGAATAGAACATGAGCAACTGCTGAGTTGGATTTTAAATATTAAACAGATAAAATCCTTATTTTCAACTAATTTCCAAATATTTTAAATCTAATGACCAAAATTCCCCTTATCTCAACTTCTCTCTTTAACCCTCTAATTAATAATATGAAATCCCCTCTAATAAATCAAAACCCCAATTTTCTTCAGCCTTATTCTGTCTTTCTTCCTTTGCCAACTTTCGACCCTTTCCAGGGTCCCCCAGCGGAACGAAACTGAATACAGAAGACAGAGCTCGCCTTACACAGCATCCACAGCAGCTGCAATGGCAAACCAGAAGTCCCCCAATTGTTATTGTGGGGAAAATAGAAGAGGAAGAAGTATTAAGTATAAGTTGAGTTATATAAATTAATATGGGTGGGATAAGAAATCTATAAAATAAATTTCAGATAATTAGGCATCCACTACATGAAGTGCTGAAGGTATTTTAGCTATGCAGTGCCTACTCTATGCACTCAAGTGCTGGATTAGGGAAATAGGAAACAATCGATCCAATACAGTTGTTCCATCCATTTATTTATGGGATGAGAAAAAAGAGTCTTAAACAATCAGAATGAGCTTCTTCTTCCTCAGTCTGGGACGGCATTTGTAAAAAAAGGTAGATTGTTATGAAGGATTTAATTACTCCAACTGTAAAAATTCATTGCAGATATATTTTATTCATACCTTAAAATATTTTTAATTGCCAACAATAGTCAGAAAAGCTTGGAATTTTCTGTAACCCTAAACTATGATGAGAGGAGCCAACTTTCTAACACTCAGTTGGTGAACACTAAGCTAATTGCAATTAAAAAAAAAGAACTTTGCTACAATCCTTGAGATTGCAGGTGAAGATTTAGCAAGTAGAAAACACCTCAATTTTAGTTCTGGCTTAACCCTTGCAACAAATAAAAAGTGGGGATATAAATTCTGCATTCCAAAGATTATAAAGAAGGTGGTGAAGTAGGATGTGAACCACAGATTTAACTGCACTATCAGAATGAATGCAGGAATGTCTCTTCTCCATTGACAAGGTGAACATAGATGATTTTCTGTGTCTAGCAGACGTAATGTTCTAAAGATAGCCGGAGATGATAGATGGGCTATAAAGGAGGTCCCCGAGACAATATGAAAAGATTTTAGATCTGTCATTCTTATCTCCTGATCAAGAACTGTCTGCAGAACTGTTTCTTTGGCTTTCTCATTTCAGTGGGATAATAGGAATGAGGAAGAGAAAGACAGATCACTGGATAGTTTCTTCCAGGTGTAAATCAACTGATCAGGAAAAGTGAGCTGGGCCAGGGAATGGCTGGTGAGTGCATGCACACATGCCCCCCACTTACGCTAGCAGCCTTGTTTCAACGTGCATGAGGTGCTAGTACTGCCACCAGCATCACATGGGCACTAGAGGCCCATTTGAGCGTGAGTGCAGGTGCTAGTGGCCCATTTGCGCATAAACGTGGGTGCCAGCAGCCCATTCATGCAGGTGCGCGGGCACCAGTACACCACCATGGGTACATGCAGTCCACTTGTGCATGCCCATGGCTTGCTTGTGCATGTGCAGGCACTAGCACCACCATCACGCACACGCCCATTTATGCACGCATGCACGGAGTTGCGCACGTGCACATTTCCCTGCTCCTCCCTTTCCTTCCAGGCCACCAAGTTGGAAAAAATGGGGAGCTCTGTTCTAGAGGGCCTATTGCAGCCAATATTTCAAGTGGCAGATTTTCTTTTGGACTTCTATCAGGCAGGGAGAGGGGCTTCCCTATTCTAACTGCAGAAAAGTAACCATAGAGGAGTGGGAGAACTGTTAACAGATTCTGATGAATTTAGACTGAATAGATTAAAACACAATACAGGTAGTCCTTGACTTATAATTTGACATTGCATTTAACTTGCCTGAAGGTGTACTATAATTAGTTGTGGAGGCTGGTGATCAATAGAGGAGGTAGCTTATTTTCACCAAAGCTGCTCACAAGAGGTTGAATCAAAAGTCACCTTAAGATCAGTGAGGGTAAAAGATTTGTTTGTTTGTTTATAAGAATTATATAGCTAGTTGCCCATCTTGTGGCACACAAGGCTCTTCAGGGCAGCTAAATATATATTTAAGCTACGTGCTGTAAGATGATAGCTTGGTCAGAAATTGAGAAATGTGGCTTAAAAGCAGGCATTTTCCTAGTTTCCCTCATCACTTCCAGATTGAACTAGTGTAATACACTCTACTTGAGGCTGCTGCTCTTGAATAGTATTCAGATGCTTGCAAAATGCAGCAACACAGGTAATTAGGTATACTTCCGGAACAGCACATCATACCACTGTTCCATGAGATGCATCAGTTGCCAGTTTGCTTACAAGTACAATTCAAGGTGCTGCTATTAACCTTTAAAACCCTTTATCTGCTAGAGATTTGCATCTCGTAGATCCTAGGAGGCAAGTGTTCTCTGCCATGGTACTCAGCTAATGGAATATTCTCCCCCAGTGAGAATATTTATTTATGCAATTTCTATAACTGCCCATCTCAATCAATGACTTACAACATATATTACAATCAAAATACTAAAAACATTTTAAAACAATAAAGAACAATAGAGGTTATCCTAGGGAACTGATGATATTCTAAAATGGTTTTGTTATTGTGGTTATTATATACTTTCTCTTCTTTGTTCAGTGGTTTGTATATTTGTAACAATGACTGTTTTACAGTTTTGATGATGTTACTTAATTTTTGTACACCACTCAGAGCCATCTTGTGAGATGAGCTGTTATCTAAATTTGATAAATAAATGGATAGATAAATAAATGTGTGCTACTGTTAGTTTTATATCACAGTTGTAATTCATTTGTAAAATGTTGAGAAAATAGACACCATTGGCAATGTAGAGCAACACTGACCTCAAGAAATAGACCTCAAGAAATCCTGCAAAATGTCACTTGAGTTGATGGAACTATGTAAGTCATAAAATATAACAGAAGTTCTATTTTTTAGATAAAACCTCTTGCCCATATTAGAATATTTTTCATTTTTAGTAACATATACTGTAGGCACACTGTAAGTCGTCCCTTCTTTAAATTTCTCACAGGTCTAATTTGCCATATAAGACATTGCATCACATAAATCAAAATACTGCATCCTTTGTTATGTATGAACATAGACCTTGAATGTGTTCTTATATAATGTATCAGTCTAAAGAAGGCCCTGCAGTCCAGCATTAAGAAGTCATTCATTCATTTGCAATCTTAAATGACTTTTTTAAAAAATGATAATGAAAATGATTATTGCTTGTTTGTTAACAAAGGGATGCTGTGGTTAGTCACTGGTAAGACTATTAAGCATTATAAAATGCCCTTGAAGTTTGACCACTTCAAATATCTCATCTGATATGCAATGTATTCATTTGCAAGAAGTAAGAGGAGAAGGGAAGAAAAACCATAAAGTTAACACCAATTACCGCATAGTGATTCATTAGCTAGTTCACTGAAATTATTTAAGAAAGGGATGAAATATCCATGAAGATAAAATGGATTGTAGATGGAGAATTATTAAACAAAAGGATGTTCTCAGAACAATTTCCTGATTGGCAGAGATGCTTGCAATTTTTTTTATAAATGAATAATTATATGAATAAAAGGGCTATCCGCAGGATAGCTTCCCCTAATTACTACAGTCGGTTTCCTTGGACATGTGGATAGGTTTAATGCTTGTCCTTCTAAGAGGATCAAAGCAGTCAAGCATGACTGATGGACTCATGTTTAAAAAGGCCAATGAGTGCCTTCAGTAATATCTTCACTACATTGCAACAAACTAGCATTCCCAAGGACAGCCTGACACCATCTTAGATGGAAGTTTCCTAAACTTTTGTGTGCTATAGGACAGAGATCCCCAACCTGTGGGCTGCAGCCCACTACTGGGCTGTGACCTATTCACAACAGGGCCGTGTGAGAGGTGGGCCAGCATGTGCACACACACGAGCACAGCCCGACTCATACAAGCAGTGGGAGTTGATACTCATAGCCCAACTTGCTTGAGTGGTAGGTGACGGAGTTCATAGCCCCACTTGTGCAGAGCAGCAGGCGCCCACTGTTCACACAAATGAAGTTGTCATGTGCGCGTGCCTTCAGCTCACATAAAACTGTCCCCTCTTTCACCCCTCCCCCTGCACCAGGCTACCAACTCAGAAAGATTGGGGAACACTGCTATAGGATGTTACTCTTGAATTTTGACTGAAATGTCTAAATTTGCAGATAAACATGAAGTAGATATTCCTAGCAACCGCATACTTACTGGTTTTTACTTTGTGGTTTCATCCTTGTTACTATTTACTTCTTTTCCACATATGTATTATTTCAGTATATATTGTTGCTGTCTAAAAACTCAGACTTTGAATAGTCTAAAAACTATTCCTGTGGAGCCTTGTGAAAATAAAAAGAAAAATCTTGCATTAACTTGCTTTATCTTTTTTAAAATCTTGTATCTAAGCTCTATTCAACCATTTATTGCTATTTTAAGTAGTAGTAGTAGTATGCCTTCTGTATGACATTTCTATAGTATGCATTCTACACATTAAACACAGGATAATCTGTATAATAAGAGAATACAACATGGCCGACTATTTCCCCTTTAGAGGTTTGTAAATAATATCTGAAAAGATTATGATGCACCTTCCCCAAAGAAGTTGCAAATCAGTTTCTTTCTTTCTTTTTTAATTCCAAGCATTACTTGGAGAATAGCTATGGTTATATTAGTAGCTATTTCATTTTTTTCCCTTTTAATTACCCTGTAATCCCTTGCAGCACGGTGGAGTTGGGGCAACTGAATGGAGCACAAGCGTTTACTGGCCAGACACCCTTCCTGATGCCTATGCAGAGTTCAGAGCACATAATAACTTATTCCACCCAGAGAGAGAAATATCTGCTGCTACTTACAGTCAAACTCACAGCATCCTAATTGTGAGGTGAAAGTTCCACCTTTAGGTCACTGTGCTGCTCAGCTGTAGCTATTTCATTAAAGGACTTTAATTGAGTACACTGGTCCAATAGAGATCAAGTTTAGAGAAAATGACAATGCACATAAAGAGAACCAGACAATATATATGTATATTGCTTGGTTCTGTTTATGTACATTGTCCAGTTCTGTAAAAAGATTAGTATTCTATCAACTTTAGAGATAATGAGTGCTTTCACTTTATCTGCATCAAAGCAGAAGAATGAATGTGTTTCTGAAACATCCCTCAAGAGATAGACCAGCATTGGTTTTACCTTTCTAATGTGAGCATGAAATAATAATAAAGTAATAAATGGTCTATAAAAAATAGTGCAAAGAAATACCCAAGAATGTTTACTCCTTCTTCCTGTTCACTGGTAAAACAACAATCAAATTTCATACCCTGCCCAGATAACAATGGATCTTTTCTTTGGCTAATGAGGATTCATTATTTCTTCCATTTGCTTTGAAATTTTATCTACAAAATGAGGTATACTTTAACATAGCAGACACATTTTGCAGAATTTTGTCAGAGTGATAGGAATGACCTTCAACCAGTCAATGTTTCTCAGAGTAACATCCTTCACAATGTATAACATGCTAAAGGTACCGGTAAATAATAGAAACAAAATTCAAAAGTCACTTTTTCATATAATAAAATGAAGTAGGTAGGACTCATGTGAAAACATAGTAAGTATATTAATTTTATTTACAAAAAAATAAAATGCTGATGTGGAAAAGCCAAAACCTTGACAGAAGACCATGGGATGTGAAAAAGTATTGGATGATAAGAATGAAGTGGGAAGTCAAGCAAACAAGAGGGAGGTCTTAATGTAGGGAAACCAGAGCAATGCTTCAAAGAGGAAACAGTGAATCTCATCTATGCTAATGGAAAATCAAGATGGAGGGATATATCTGTCTGAAAAGCATTGAGATTTGGAAGATGAATACATTAAGAATAGAAGGCCTGGTTCTGCTTTAAATCAAGGCTGTAATGAAAAATAATTAATGACATTATTAATATGTAGCTCGATACTGAACTGACATGTGGATTTATATGTGTTCTGTTAAGCTGATCCCATACTTCATTTGGTCAATTCAAAAAAGGGCAATATGCAGTACGATGTAAGGTCTTAAGGCTGACTTTAGGTTATTTCCGTACCCAATGAGTCTGATCTGCATGTGTGAAGCAATAAACATAGATATATATACCATCACAGAACTGCAAAGATTTCATTGTCTGTCAAGATGAAACAGTTCAGACAAGGAACTCCAGAATCAGCAAATGAAAAAAAAAATGTGAGTAATAACATTCCCCAAGCTGAAAGAAATCAAGCAACCAGAAAAATTGTTTTGACTGCATCAGCAATTCCTGAGATGTTTAACCTAGGGAGGAATCTCAAAGTCCAATTTGAATTTGATTTCAGAAGAACAATAGGCAAAAATGTATGCAGACAAAGGTTTGTGTAGATTTTGTGCATTATGCAGCTTAAGAAATGATTTAATGAAACTCCTTGACATCCCTCAGATATTTCTTCTGAGGATTTAAATAAACTCTGCTTTAAGTAAAATCTTGATCGCATCAGCTCTAATGTTTCCTGATATATTCATGAGGTATTGTAAATTTAGGCAAAAAAACCATGTAACTATGGCACTAATTTGTAGCCATTTTGGAATGCAAGTAGAAGAAAGAGTGAAAATGTCTGAAATTGGCTGGAGAAATGAAAGCTGAACAAATGGAGAAATTAGAAAATAACCTTATGGAATATCAACAGTCATGTAAGGCCTATTAAAATAAACACAAAATTCTCTGAAGATTTGCTAATTAATTGGTAAACTAAGAGAAGAAACCAATCAGAGAAGTTTTACATGAACTTCTTGTGGAAAATATTGCCTTTTAAATTGTCAAGACACTATTTTAGATGGTGAAATGTATCAGAAAGTTGTAAAAATAGGCACTAACAAGTTAAGAAAGTTATTGGTGGTCCAAGCCACCAGTGAGTACACTGCACAACATCTTCCTAAGTGTGCAACCCATATGGTTAAAGCAGGATTTATTGCTAAATAATCAAGGAAGTTAACAGAGGTTCCTGCAGGATCCAGTGCTTTTGTTCCAATGAAAAAAAGCAGAGTTGTGCAATTAGTGCAACCTTGACCATTGTATATATGCTTGCAATATAACAATGCCTGTACAAAAGTGGTGGAAATTGTATCACATTGTCACAACACTGCTTTCATCATTTTCAAACCTTGACTTCGCACACTTCATAGAAACTGATTTTTTTTAAAAGAAAGATGAGCTTGCTAACCAGCTGAAATAAAAAGAAGAATCTCAGCATATCTGCAACGCACCCTTAAGCTGCTTCTGTCTTTATGTTGGCTGAGCTGTGAAGCCATTTCAGAAAACTTGGTCTGGATGAGGGTGCTTCAGGAGTGATTTTGCCATATATTTAGTAAGAATTGGCAGTTTTACACACATACACACACACACAAGCACACATATTCTTGTATTTTCATAAAAATATATCTATGTAACTTAAATCTGTATAAACAAAGCTCACCATATCAAGGTGTGTTATCTGCAAGCACAACAACCTCTGTTTAAATATGATAATATAAATATAAATATGAATGAATGAATGAACGAACAAACAGACATTATCATTTAAAATTAAATGGTGCTCCTTATTGATTGTATCATCTGGCAATTTATGATTCTCTATGTATTGATCCTTTCTGTAACAATAAAATTATTTTACATTACATTTACCTGTTTGACTGCTATTTGGATTGTTCCCTTTTATCTCTCCCAATGCAGACTTGATTGTCTTGCTGTATTTGGAGAATAGAATCTGTTCTGTGCTCCATAAGAGGATGAGAATAAGAATAAGTATTTAGTAGAAAACAACTGAAGGCCATAGTCTTATCCATTAGGGATGAACAGGCCATAATTAAATAATTTTGTCACATGTTGGAATGTAAGAATAATTGGTAAGGAATTTTAGTCTTTATACTATATATAAATACTTTATAAACAGTATAAAGTAATGTAAGTATATTTTATACTGGAAATGGCAATGTCCATTTCCAGTATAAATGTCCATTAACTGTGTAACAAAGAGACAGACAGTATTCAAGACTAATACTAATATGATTTATAAGAATATGCCCACTCAATAACACACTCACAAACATAATATCATTGCTTGCCATGATTTCAGCTGGTGCATACAAGAAAGAAAGCATTGTGTCTAATGAGCAAATGGGAATGCAACATTATTGGATATAAGATGGTGGTTATTTTAATTAAATATACAGCCTATATTAAAATAATAATTCATAATAAACATCAAAAATTAGTAGTAGCAAAATGAGCAAATAAAACAGCAGGGAAAAAAGAATTATGCACAAATAATCTCTTAGTGCATTTTGACTTTATGTGTGGTGGTTAATAGTTATGTTTGTGGGATATGGAATAAATCCCACTATAAGGGTATTTTTACTTTATAGACTGTAAACTTTGAATCATCATTCATGCACTAAGCGAAGATTTACACTACACTTTCATGTTTCATTAATTACCAGTATATTCTAGCTTATTATGAAGATACAACAATAAAATTTTAGAAGAAACCATTTTACTGTATTGCCACCAATAAAGATTGATTTCCCGGTCCGTTCGTTTAAAAAAGAAGCATAGTGTTGATGGTTCTCCTAAAATGTAAATCTTCAAAACTGTAATTAGAGAAAGAGTTATGAATTATCAACAACTCAAAGGTCCCTATGGAAAATTGGGGCTGGCTTAATTATCCAGGCCATTGCATTCTATCTCAAAGCACTGAAGCTTTGAAATTTAAAACTATAAACCTAGGATAAAGAACAAATATTTTTCAAGTGACAATACAGTTTATACAAATTGCCATAAGTTTTTCTTGATTACACTTTGGAGGAACAGCAAATCAGCACACTAAGTTTGTTAATTAGTGGCACAGACATCTCTAGTGGGTTTAAGTGAAAATGTTGAACTTGTCCAACCTACATTCATTGGGCAAGCATTCCAGCTATTTGTATCATGCATATATTTTTTAAAGATATCATAAAATTAAACAATGCAATTGAAATGTACATTATTGTTTAAATGGACATTTTCCTATTGATTAATAAATAAGCAGAACAAATCAGACTTCTGAGTGAACCACATGGAAGCAATATTCCTCAGAAAAAGATTGATTGTTCCATCTCTGGGTGAACTGTTATTAATTTCAGTAGCAAAACTAAGCAAAAGATCCAATCTCATCCACTACAGCCAATGAAATGATATTTAATTTGCAGTGATTTTAATTCATTAACAGCAATAGCAGTATAAATATCTACTGTCTCTTTCGTTCAATAAGTAAATTTCTGATTACGTATGCTACAAATGAGATAGCTAGAATAAAATCTAAAATGATCTATGAAAGAACTTTAAGATGCTTGCTTCTTCACTCAGATCTGACATAGAAACATAGAATCATAGGATTAGAAGGGACTTTGGAGGTCTGCTAGTCCAACCCCCTACCAAATGGTTGTTCAGTCTATTCTTGAAACCTGGAGTAATGGAGCATCCCAAATTCTGGTAGGCAAACCATTGCATTGATTAATTGTTTTCACTGTCAGGAAATGTCTCTTAGTTCCAGGTTTGTTCTCTCTTTAACAAGCTTCTACCATAATTTTCATGAATTTCAATAATTTTGTAACTCGGGTGCAGCATGGGCTTGCGAGTTATCTGTCATTGATCTATACATTCAGTGAATTCTATTAAATCAAACCATTTTAAAATGTGCACTGTTTGGGATACAGATTCTCTTAATCAAATGTGCACAGAACTTTGGGATACAGATTCTCTTAATCAGAACCCATACTTCCAAAAGGCAAGGCAATAGTACCACAATATGGATTGCCATTATGGTGTACTAACAAAGGAAACAGAGCACATCTAGCCTTTCAGAATGATTGAAGTTTATAGATGGAAAATCGGGCAATATTTCTGGACATGAATTGTAGTGAAACGGATAAAAGATAACAGTACAGAATACCCTGGGAATTAAGAAAGCAGGCTTTACTTGTGGAGCAAAGCACACTGCTCTGTGAAACAAATTAAAGAATAATTGCACCATAATAACAAGTTAATCGTAACATGTTAATCATATTAATAATTAATATCAATAATTGCATGTTAACTGTGTTAATTAATACTTACGTGCTACAGATTTAGAAAAGGCTAGTCTGTTTATTGTCTGACTCTTCTTTGTTTACAGTAGTTACCCATATTGCTGAATTTATGGGAAAGATAATGAAATAAAACAATCCACATCCAATCGCTGGCATGTCCAGATAGAAAGCTCTTAAGGATCAGAACTGGAAAAGTTACCTGTCAAGTATTGTATTTAACAATCTGTTGCTAAATTGAATTCTCAGCTCTAGGCAAGATGCACTGAAGGTTTGATTCAGTGTATTCCAATATCATATAATATCAGTCTTTCTGAGCCATAGCCTTCAGATGGGTTAGACTCCAATTCCCAAATTGCCTTCTTAAGTGCTAGTTGACCAACGCTAGAAAATACTGTACTAGATGTGCATTTCTTCCATGGAGTTGCTTTCCAGACATTCATAATTGTGAAAACCTTGAACGCTTGAAAGATAAAATCCAACTTATCCGGAAGTTCTTATGAAAGGCAATCATATTACAATGTCATATAAACAAATTTGAACATTTTACATTGGAAAATGATATATACTTGTTAACATATGACTGACTATATAATAAGAATCACTATAGCTTGCTACATTTCTCATTCATGTTCAACTCTATTTCATATGATGGCATGCAAAGTGAGTTAAGCATAAGACAACAATAATAAGTTCTTTAGCACAAAAATTGGCTTTGTAGCTTCATTTTGGGGGAAATTAACTTACAATGACAATAGTTAATTTAATCCTTTCATTTGTTAAAAATACAACATTAGTGCATGTTGTTTCCAACTATTGACTTTGATGCTTTTGGCAAAAATTCTCCCTTTCTGATTTAAGTAAAACAATAGATTTCTCTTCCAATTCATCTTACTTTTCTTTCTAATTAGACTTTTAAACAGTGTTTTTACAAGTGGAAATGGAATAGATTTATAACAAAATTGTCCTACAGGTACCAATAGATTTTATTCTTTTCTTGCTGACAAAACTATTTCTCCCTTTGACATCCCAAGGAGTAACTTTAACTTCTGTCCAAATAGCCATTCTCTCAAGCCACCTTACCCATACTCAGGTACGATCAAGACAGTAACATAGAGATGAATTCCCTACAGTTTTGTGAAGCTGTAAATGTTAATTAGCCTTGCCCATGGAATGTTTGAAATCACAAAATCAGTCATGATATTTGTATATTATGTATGTGTTTGGCAGGAACAGGGTGCCATGAATGCATGAAATAGTTTAAAAAGCATTTTTTTAAAATAGAATTTTGGGGGTTTTTTTGCATTGTGCCATAAATATCAGGATTGAAAGAAAAGTAATGTTTCTGCTCTCATAATTTTAGTTTAAATAGAGATATTTTAATAAATGAAAAACTCGGTAGCTAAAGATTCTAAGCTTGTCAGCTGGAGAGCTAACAGTTTGGGTTCAAAATCCAAGTGCTGCACGACAGGGTGAGCTCCTGTTCCTGCCCCAGTTCTTGCCCACCTAGTAGTTCAAAATCATGCAATTGTGAGTAGATTAATAGGTACCACTTTGGTGGGAAGATAACAGCATTCCGTGCACATTGGCATAAAATCATGTTGGCCACATGAAAAATGTGTCTGGACAATGCTGATTCCCTCAGCCAAGAAATGGAGAGACGCAGCATACCCTAGAGCAGTGGTGGTGAACCTATGGCACAGGTGCCAGAGACGGCACTCAGAGCCCTCTCTGTGGGCATGCACACCATCGCCCCAGTCCTAGGACTTCACTTTAGGCCTCCGCCGCCACGTGCAAAAAAAAAAAAAGGTTAAATCAATCAGTCAATTTCAACTTCTCATGGGGAAAAAAAAAGATCTTGCAAAGTTGGAATTGATTGATTGAACTTTTTAGTCCCACCTAGTCTGCCATTACCACTGCAGCCATGCCCACCCAATGGGCCACACCCAGCCAATGGGCCATACCCAGCCGGCACCCGACGATGCATAAGTGGGTTTTGGGTTGCAGTTTGGGCACTCGGTCTCTAAAAAGGTTCGCCATCACTGCAGTAGAACCTTAATCTGGAGCCCTGGGTGTTCTCTGAGTTTGGGAGTTCGCTTGTGGACATTTCATTACCCAACTAGGTAGCATCATCAATGATGATGTTGACGGTGCTCTGATGGTGAACATCTTGCATTGATGTGGTAATCTTGTTGGCCCATGAAACGTCTGCAAGAAAATAATCTCAGAGAGTATCATAGACTCCACAGTTCAATCCTGAGCTACTGATACTCTCTTCTATGAAAACCTTAATCTGGTGGTTTTTAGATGCTGTGCTGTTTTTGGATGTCTTTTGAGAGGAAGGGGAATCTTAGTTCTGCTGATGGAAACAATTCCTTCGGGGGCAACTTACAACATCTAAATCACCAAAGAGCTTTTGTCGTATTTTACTATGATCTCAGTAATAGGTATCATATGAATAACTTGATCTATTGTTTTGGATCAAGATAGTGAAAATTTTGGATCAATAGCGTGCAAAAAAAGATAGAGAAACAATTTCTACCTCTGACACATGTTTGTCCATGACCCATTTTTTCCAGTTTATGTATAAAGTATGATGCAAGCCTAAAACATAGCCTTAATAAGCACAGGTATTTTAAAATATACTGAGAATTTTTCATTCCCTGATGAAATTCAGTTTTAGTAATTAATATTATTCAGTAATAAGTAAAACCTACAGTAGGGAATACCTATTATAAAGATGGTTTATTTACTTCTGATTTGTATCCCTTCTATTTATTACATTGTGGCTTTTATATAGGCTTTTATTACATTGTGGCTTTTATATTGTTGCCTCTGCCTGCTTCGTTATTTTCTAGGACTAAACTCGGATACTGGTAGATCCGCATGCTTAAGGAAAGTTACTGACTTTTTTCTTTTTTTTTTAGGTTGTGGAGGACTGGCAATTTATAGCTCAGGTGCTTGATCGTGTGTTCCTATGGCTGTTCTTTCTGGTTGCAGTTACTGGATCCCTGACGTTGTTTCTTCCTGTAATTCATAAATGGGCAAGCAAAATAGTACCAGTCAATGCTGGGATTGTTAATAAATAAGTGTGTGAGCAGGGGCAGAATTTTAACAGTGCTTCTAGGGATGCTAATTCCTAGCTATCCTAAATTCCTAGATATCCTAAATTAATAATGAAATGTCTGAGAATGCAAGTGGGATGGAAAAATTCATGGTGATATTTAACCAGGAAAATTGTAAAATGGATGTTTTCCCCCTCTTAATTACAGCCTTCCTGGATTCCATCAGCATCCTAAGGTTATTTGCAGAATATTATAGCAAAAATATTAACATGACACTTTAACATTTAAGGTGTTTAGCATGACCATCATTGAAACTGCTGTGGCAGTGGATGAGGAGAAGTTTTGTCAAGTGTCAGGGCAGGGATCAGGTGCCCAGGCAATTGGTGGTTTTGGATCCAGAGACTGAGCACAGCAATGAAAAAGAGATTTTAAGTTTTATTATGAAGCAAACAAATTTAAAAACTTAACATAAAAAGCACACCTACCAAGCAAGATGATACTGAAATCTCTTAAAAGCTGTCAGGACCTCCTTAATAACAACAGCACAGATGCCCCACAGCACCCAGTGCTAGGCTTTCTGCAGAAGCTCCCAGCTTAAAAGCCAGTACTAGGGTTTTTGTTAAAAGCTGGCACCATAGCTTCATTGCTCTGTTTCTGTAGTCACAAGGCTGCGAGACCTGACCTTGACCAGATGGCACATAACTCGAAAGTGAGATATTCACAGATTAAAAAGAAATCTTTGCGCTGTGTGAAGATTCCACAGCCCCTCTTCGCCTTTATGCAATATTCAAAAGTAAAAAAAAAAAAAAGCACATTTGCTCAGAATGAGCTCTGAACTTCTAGACCAGAGGTGTCCAATCTTGGCAACTTTTAAGACTCTGAACTTCAACTCCCAGAATTCCTCATCTAGCTAGCTGGGGAAGTCTGGGAGTTGAAGTCCACAGGTTTTTAGATTGGACACCCCTGGTCTAGACTTTTCTTAATACGAAGGAATCTCTTCTTGAATCTCTTATACCTTGCAAAATTGACCACCCATCTCCATCTTATGTGTATCATCTTATGTGTTCTTTCCATACATCTTTACTGCTGCTATTCATGTTATGCTCTATGTTAAATAAATACATTAATATGAAGGAGAAATCAAAATATGCCACTAAACTCCTCAAAATACAACAGTTTTCCGCATGGCCACTACAGAGGAATACAGTACATTTTAAATTTTTTTAGTCCTTTCATGTGACAGTTGAGTAATCCTTGTAGCAGATGAGGGCTCTCTGTCTCTTACTCTTAGCCTTTGATTCCTAAACTGTCACTCAGAATTAAGCTCAGTTTGCCAAGGAACCGGATGGAGTGGGTTAGGGTGAAAAGGGTAAGGCAGAACAGAAAGTAATGAAATGCACAAATACAACATGGAGTGTTTTGGAGTTCCTAATGCAATTTCCCTCCTATATAATCTCAATTTTTATTTCTTGTGATAACCGAAGGATCTGAAGTCTGCTAGCAATTTCTGTGATTGTAAGAAAGTAAAGACGTCCTAAAATCCGGCT
Source organism: Trimeresurus albolabris (assembly GCA_032467975.1). Taxonomy (NCBI): domain Eukaryota; kingdom Metazoa; phylum Chordata; class Lepidosauria; order Squamata; family Viperidae; genus Trimeresurus; species Trimeresurus albolabris. The sequence continues at coordinate 67,688 of JANHFS010006427.1, read as the reverse complement.
TAACTCCCATGCAGTTTTCTTCGTAGCCTTACAGAAGCAATTCATTATTCCTTTCTTAGAAGATTTTGTTTGACTTCACAGTCTAACCCATTTGCTGAATAAGATATGTTGATTACAGAAGTTGCCATGAGGTATCTGGGGTGTGCTCCTTTATACATTTTTCATTAGGCACAAATGCCTTCCATCTTCTATGAAGAAAATCTACTATATAAGTAGACCTCAAATTAGAATCAACAGTCAAATCGTGGAATGAAAAATATGCTACAGGAAAGGTAAATAGATACAGTAAATATGATTTTAATATCATTTAAACAGACTTTTAAAACACACTTTTAGAGAGATGGTAGACAATTGGAAACCTTTTGGGTCAATTATACAATAGTTCAGAAATGAATGTTTGTGGTGGTATGAGCTGGGCTACTTCGCTGTTCTAGTTGTATTTTGTGTATAGCTGCGAATTTTTAAAATATTTTTTTAAAAATCAGGTTTATTTTTAGATTTTAGAAATGTATATTGACTGCACTTTAAGGGTGATAATTATAGACAATAAATTAAATGTTGCATTTGATACTTGCTGTTATTAAGTTTGTAAATCTGAGGGAAATTTTTAAATTATATAATGAATTTCATTCGGAAGCCTTCAGTTGCAAAGTGGGTTAATTAAAGATTCCTTAATATTTCTCTGCATTGCTTAGAGGTTTTTGTATCTTCTTCTCAGCCATTTAATAGAAGTAGCTGAGATTTGTTACCTTTAATGGAAAAATCATTCCTGGTCTTTTCATTTGATTTAGCTGAAAACCAATGCTTACTACCATCTTACTTGCATTTGTCTGCTGCAATGCCCCATGTTAATAAACAATTCTCCAAATCCTTATTAATGTTCCCTTTTCCTTCTAATTTTCTTCTCAAATATTTCTTTGAAGCCCTTGACCAAACCCTCAGTTTGATTTGGTAATGTAAAATGGAAGTACATATCGATAAAAGAGAATATTTGTCGTTCAGGGTTGAAATACGGGGTTAGGGCTGACATATAGTAATCCAATATATTTTATATACTAGTGGCTTGCCCTGTCAGTGCTGGTGGGAGCAGTCTTGGTGGTTCCTTGATTAGGCTATTTACTTTTGTCTGAGTTAAGTACCC
>JANHFS010006427.1:11626-37408 GCA_032467975.1 Trimeresurus albolabris | reverse complement strand
AGGAGAAATCAGCAGGAAGCAAACTTGGTCCAAAATACAAAGTGTCCAGGTACAAGAGCACACTATCACAAGAGTTCTCATTTGTTCCTGGCAAATGCCCCACCCACAGCGTCTCCTTAAATCCTATTCCTCAGGTGTGCCTTGTGGAGTGGGCCGTGATGCTCTCCTCCCAAGCAAGTGAGCCTGCCTCCGTTGTTCTCTCCTCCTCTCTGCTCTCCTTGCTCTGGGATCTGGTGGGAAGGGGCCTTGCTCCTCGCCTGAACTTTGCCTTTCCTGTTCCAAACTTGAAGGGCCCTGGCCTTCTTCAGCCTGTTCCTCCCCACAGTCCTCCAAAGCCACAGACATCCCCTCCTGGGCCTCAACAGTGAACTTCATGTTGTCCTCAGAGTCAGGCTCGGACGGAGGCATGACACTATCCCCACCGCAGGACCCCCTCCCCCGGGACCATGCGGACTAGGACGGCATGGGAACCGGGTATGAAAGTCGCGAACCAGATGAGGGGCATGAACATCAGTGGCATTGACCCACGTGAAGTCCTCAGGTCCATAGCCTTTCCATGCCACGAGATACTGAAACCGGCCCCACAACCGACGGGAATCCCTAATACTGTCCACTTCATACTCCATATCTCCATGAGGGGTGGCTGGACTTGGCGGTGGTGGAGCTGGCCAATGTGGATCGTCAGCTGCGACTGGAACTAGCAATGACCTGTGGAAAACCAGATGAATCCGCATGGTTCGGGGCAATGACAAGCGAAACGCCACCGGATTGATCACCGCTTCGACCAGAAACAACCCCAAGTAATGGTGATCGAGTTTTTTCGATGGCAGTGCTGTAGGCAGGTGCCGCATGGAAAGCCAAACCAAATCGCCCAAAGATAACGGAGGGACATCTCGACAATGACAGTCAGCAAATCATTTGTAATCCTCCTTGGCTTTCTCCAGCTGGTGCCGAACTGCTTGATGCACCCCCTTCAGCTCCTGGAGGAACTTGTCCACAGCCGGAACTGGGGAGTCCGACGGAGCCAACAGAAAGAGCCATGGATAAAATCCGTAACTGGCAAAGAACGGTGACACACAGGTAGATGCATGTTGGGCATTGTTATAGGTGAACTCCGCCACACCCAGCAGCTCTGCTCAATTGTCCTGTTGGGTGTTGCTGAAACAGCGGAGGTACTGTTCCAAGATTGCATTCACCTTCTCTGTGCCTCCGTCGGTTTCGGGGTGATGGGCGGAGGACAGACATGCCTGTACCTGCAGTTCCATGAGTAGGGTCTGCCAGAAGCGTAAATTGCACCCCCCCCGATCTGACACAACTCGGCCCGGTAACCCATGCAACCGAAATATATGGGTGATAAACAACCGGGCTGTCATCCATGCCTAGGGAGACCCACACACGGGATGAAATGAGCCATTTTGGTGAGCATGTCCACCACCACCAAGACGGTTGTGGCACCCTTGGAAGGGGGCAACTTGATAATGAAGTCCAACGAGACCACCCCCCAGGGTCTTTCTGGTGTGGGTAGTGGCTGCAAGAGACCAGGGAACGCACCCATAGCATACTTGGCCTGCATAGCATACAAATGCTGCACAATGCCACATAACTAGACACATTGTGCCGAGCCGCGGCCACCAAAACTTTCTGGTGACAAGGTGCAATGTTTTGAAGACCCCGAAGTGATTCGCTGATGGACTATCATGGCATTGTTTCAGAATGATGCCACAGAGGGGTCCCCTAGGAACATAGATGCGGTCTCAGAAATGCAATAGGTCATCCGTATACATCCAAGGGGTCTTATCTCCCTCATTGCCAGCCAATTCACGACGTCGAGTTGCCATGAACGGATCCTGCCACTGTGTGTCACGAATTCTGTCCCGTAGGTCCACGGGCTCCTCTGTGGCCACCAACCATTCTAAGGGGATAACTGTTCTGGGCATGATCTTGTCCTCCTTTTGGGTGAATTCAGGCTTCCGAGACAGTGCATCCGCACACTGGTTCCGCCCGCTAGATTATAGGTCACCCGAAATTCAAACCTCGCAAAAAACAGTGACCATTGCACCTATCGCTGATTTAGCGTTCTGGCAGTCTGTAGGTGCTCTAGGTTCCGATGGTCTGTCGAACCTCGACTTGGTGACGGGCCCCCTCTAAGTGGTGCCACCATGTCACAAAAGCGACTTTGACTGCCAACAACTCCTTGTCCCATATCGTATAATTCTGTTCAGGGGCCGACAGCTTCCATGAATAATAGGCACATGGGAACAAGGTACCTGCGTGAGCATAGGCTTGCAGAAGCACCACCCCGATGGCCACATCTGATGCATCTGTCTCCACCATGAATGGCCTTAAGAGATCAGGATGCTTGAGGATAGGCTTGGAGACAAATGCGGCCTTAAAGACATCCAAGGCCCCCTGCTCCTCCGCACTCCAGCGGAACTTCACCCCTTTCCAGATTGGAAAGGGGAGCGGTCAGGGTCGCAAAGCGAGGAATGAATGTGCGGTAATAATTTGCAAACCCCAACAGACGCTGCACGTCTTTGACCCTCCGCAGAGGCTGCCATTCCTGCAGCAACTATACTTTTTCTGGATCCATCTCCATACCCTCGGGCAAGATGCAATGGCCCAGAAAATCAATCGTGGTTTGCGCAAACTGGCACTTCTCACGCTTGGCAAAGAGATGGTTATCTGTTCTGTCCCCGTCTGACACACACACCCAAACAGCCAGCCGAGGGTTAAATAACTTCTCCACACTCCACACCACAGATAAGAAACTTGGCAGCAGCTCCGTAGCTGCCTGCCAAGAACTTTTACTCAGAGAACACAGAAACAAAAAACAATACACACAGTTTGAAATTCAGTCCACAGCAAATTACTTCGCCAGAGATTTAACTTTGTCTGTCACAGAGTCCAAATGGCCACCATCTCCCTTTTATAGCCTGTGGGGTGTGGTCCAGTGACTCAACTTAATGTCTAGCACGTCTCCTTTTCTGCTGTGCCTGCTTGTTGCGCCTACGCTGGCGTGGATCCAGCCACAACGTATCTTCATCACTATCTGAAACACCTGGCTCCTGGCCAATCTCAGAAACACCTGGCTCCTGGTCAATCTCTTCTCCATCAGGAGACACCAGAGGCATTGCCAGAGAGGAGGGTCCTGGAGAGGGAGACCTGGCCATCTCCTCTCCTTCATGTTCAGAGCCTTCTTCCTCCGATAAGAGGGGCTCACAAGGCAGAGCCACAACAGGAACCAGTGACAAAACTATTGTGCTCCATTGATCAAATGAGAATAAAAGGGGTTTGTCCATAAGGACTTTCAAAGTGGAATGAACAAATAGAATCTGGAAGGACCAAGAAGAGTTCATTGATACTGAGTTCTGCTCTTTAGGGTCTGACAGTTGCCTAGGGCAGGATTTTCCAACCCCACTTGAAAAGTGGCCCTCTTCCTGGGAAATTTATGAGGTTGTAACTAGGGACTTGTAGATAGTCCAGAATCCTTAATGAGCTAGAGCACTCTAGTAAGAAAAGAGGGTAGATGTAAAGGATAGGGGGAAAGTGAGCAGATCAGATATTTACTCTGGTTTCCTTTGTCTATTATTCTAGGCCAGTAATGGCGAACCTTTTAGAGACCGAGTGCCCAAGCTGCAACCCAAAACCTACTTATGCATCATCGGGTGCCGGGTGGGTGTGGCCCATTGGCTGGGTGTGGCCCATTGGCTGGGTGTGGTTGCAGTGGTAATGGCAGACTGGGTGGGACTAAAAAGTTCAATCAATCAGTTCCAACTTTGCAAGATCTTTTTTTTTCCGCAAGAAGTTGAAATTGACTGATTGATTGAACCTTTTTTTTTTTACATGGCAGCGGAGGCCTAAAGCGAAAATGTTTTATAAAACCCCAGCTGAAGGCCTAGGACTGGGGTGATGGTGCGCATGCCCACATTCATGCCATAGGTTCGCCACCACTTTTCTAGGCAGTGCTTTTTTTGTAAAAAAAAAAAAGGTGCCAGAACTCACACATGTTATACAACCTGCCTTGCCTACTCTACAAGGTTCCATCCAACTCCATTCTGGGGTGTTCTATGACAAAAAAAAAAAGCCCTGATTCTAGGAAAGGCATAGTCAGCAGCCTACAAACAACACAAGACCTTGATTTTTGATCTGAGGGTACATTAACTGGGGAAATAGTATGCCTATTGTTTGATTAATTTAGAGTATGATGCTTGAAACATTCCAAAAATCCAGTTCAAATACTTCTGCATAACATGAATGATAGACTTGACTTTCTAAGAAAGGAGAATTCAGAATAATTTTAGTAACAAGACACAATTTTATTTTTTAGAACTATCACTTGTAACACTATGAAAGGCTAATAAAAAGATAAGATTTTTGCGTAGTGAGAAAACAAAAATTACCTGTATTGTGCTAACTAGCAACTGACTTGAAATACATTTCTTAATAACTAAAACATTTTATCCATTTTAAAGAGAAATCCAAATTAATATTTGGACTTTTATTTGCCTATGTTCATGAGCTTCTTGTAGCATTGTAACTAAGCTTGGTTGGGCTTCCTGGGAAACAGAGAAGTTGATAGTTATATGCTGGTTTATATATCTTTGATCTTGACATTCAGTTTCAGAAGGGTTTTTTTATGATATTTTCCCCTTCTTGCAATGATAATATCTAGCCTGTTCCATCTCTAGCAAGAAGATGCTGTAAAATAGAATTGCAAAAAAATTCACAGATCAGCACATTTGTTTTCAAAATTCACATCAAAAATGCCCCCCTTGCTCCTGAAAAAGTTGTAATTTTTCAAGTGTAACATAATTATGAAATAGCTGCTTCAAAAGAAAATGAGACCTCCATTAAAACTGTTCTGTTAAAGGTGTGGATGTTTTGATAGGTTACATGTTATAATTTAAGTTAAATCATTGGGAGGTGAGATGTCCTTTCTTCTCCTCTTTCCTTTACACAAGAAAAAACTCAGGCTGTGGCTTGGATGAGTGCCCAGCAATGCAGCTGGCTAACATAAAAGCTGAAAAGGAAACCATTAATCCTTCCAGAAAAATACTGCATAAAAACACTAGAATTGCATACCAATTATTAGGCTCCATGAGAAACACACCAGTCATGGAAAGCTACCACTTCTGTTTGTAAGCTCTGCAGAGTGATTACTGTCCTGGGTGAGATCCTTCAAAGCTTCATCCAAACTGGCAATTCTAGCCTATCCTATTTCAGGGCACTTTCCCCCCCCCCAACAATGACTTACATACTGATAAGCTTTCCATGTTTGTAAGAAAAGCAATTCATGTATGCTATAGAAATATCCAGCTGCTCATTCTGCACCTACCATGTTAACTTTCAGGGAATTCACCACTTTTCTGTAACAGGTGAGGCTATCCCCTGCCAGAGTCAACAGGTGTAACTAAATTTGTTTTGCACACACTTCTGCACTACAGAGTGAACTCCTGTTACTTGCCCCAACTCTTGTCTACCTAGCAGTTTGAAAGCATGCAAATGCAAGTAGATAAATAGGTACCACATTGGTGGAAAGGTAACAGTGTTCTGTGCACCTTTTGCATGTAGCTGTGTTGACCATATGACCACAGAAAATCTCTTCGGACAACACTGGCTCCCTCAGCCCAAAAATGGAGATGAGCACTGTACCCTAGAATTGGACACAATTGGACAGGGAAACCTTTACTTTAACTACATCTAAATAAATAAATAAATAAATAAATAAATAAATAAATAAATAAATAAATAAATAAATAAATAAATAAATAAATCCTTTTCCTCCTGGAATTACAATCTTCAATTTATTTCAGCACAAATTTATATCTTGGATACTGATAGAGATTAGCTGACAGCCAATTTGATGTAGTGGTTAAAAAATGGAGGGACTGAAAGTTTTAAGTCTCTCTTAGGCATGGAAATCAACTGGGTGACTTTAGGACTTTAGGTCTCTCAGCTCAGTCCATCTCAGACAGTTATTATTTGTTTCTATTTGGTTTGGAGAGTTTTTTTTCCCTCTCTTCTGGCCATTTTCTGAATCACAGTTCTCAGTGTTCAGCTCTTTGAAGGGGCATTTCACTGACAGAATAAAGGAAGAGGGAATAGGAAAAGGCCTTTTGAATGTGGCTTCCATTTGCCCCATTTACAGTTCAATAGAAAGATGTGCAAAACATTTCAACCTTAGAACAGTTTGTCTGCATCTCAATGGGAATATTTCAATGCTCCTCCAACATTACTGGAAAGGTTCCAACTTTGAAATATTTCATTTCAACCTTTGACTTTGGAAAGTCAAAATGCAAGGTTTTTAGTTGGAACAGGGTCAGAAAACTTCTAGCGAGGTTGAATCAATTTCAAAATCAGACCTTGATATACATCCATAGATACATGTTTATCATAACAACACTCCAATTTAAACAGTTCTAGGCCTGCTGATTTTCATCCCAAATTTCAAAGGGCAGCTGTTCTTTTCATCTCTTCACTTAGGACACCTCAGCACAGCATTGCCTGCAGAAGGAGTTAAGATGGGAGAGTCATTCACTATTTGTGAATCAATACATTAGGCTAATTGTTTTGTTTTGTTTTAAGTGGAAGTGTCATCTCTGAAAAAAAGTTATACTAGCCTTCAAAAATTCTAATTCAGTCCCTCTAAGATTGTTTTCTCTCTATACATCTGTAAAGTGACTTGTGGAATAGGAAATAGATTTACAGCACTAATCATTCTTAATGCTAATATGAATAACTTCTTATTAGGAAGTGGGAGAGGCAGAAGTGTACATATTAATATAGGAGTTCTTGAAAAATGATGGAGTTATAAAAACATAAGCTTATAATTAAAAAAAAGTAAAATGCTTTTTAGAATGATTGGAACCAAAATTAACTTCCCAGTAGCAATGGAGACATGTCTTGCCCTCCAGATACTGAATCTCCTGATTCTTTTGCACATGCAATTTTTTCTTATCTTATAATGAATGAGTAATATATGAAGAAGTAATTGAGATTCTTAAAAATTGATACATTTGTTAAATTAAATCTGTATCCAGTGAGTTATAGTTAATGTGGAAAAAGATATGGCAGAAAAAAAACCTGATGGTCCTTAAAATTGCAATATAAATTTCTGTTAGTTGAAACTATTCTGCCACTATGCCCCAAAAGTCATTCTCGTTTATTTATTTATTAACCACATTTATATAGCTGCCTTAGTCACACATAGTGACTCTGAAATCACTCTGACATTAGTTCCAGGCTAGTGTTTTTTCAGCCATTCATGCAAAATTGGGTAAACGAAGTCTCCTTAATCAGTAAAAACATCAGGACAGAAGACATAATTTTGATGCAATTTTCAAACAATGTTTGCTGCATATCTTAACAACTTGTGATTAAGGTGGATGAAGAGTGTTTTTCTTTTAATTAAAAACAATACCTTGCAACTGTTGGAGAGTCAAAACCGCCCCAGTGCAAAATTTGTATCTTTGGTTATAGAGCTACCTGCAGAAATGCTGGAGTAGCATAATATTTTGTGTTTATCTTTTTAAAAAATGAAATATCCCTTATTCATCTTTAAAGTGATGCTGAAAGATAAAATTCTAAACTGAATAGCAGATTATGTCCATACTTAGCATTTTCTATAAAATGGGATGTTTTACAGCAGCTACTGGAATCTGGCAGGTCTAATGCTTTGGGAGACCACAAGAAATTTCATTCTCCGTACCCATGCCCTAATTAAAAAAAAACCCCAAAATCAAAACACTAAGCTTAATGAAAATACAATAACTAAGGGCAACTGAAAATGAAGTATTTTCTTCTTACATAGCACTGAATACTAGGAAAATGTCAATGGTTATAGCAGGGGTGTCAAACTCACAACATCACATGATGGGTCGCGACATATCGTGACTTTTTTCCCTATTGCTGGAGCTGGGGTGGGTGCGGTTTCAGCAAGATGAATCCGGCCACGGGCCAGCAGTTTGACAGCCCCGGGCAGTAGTGGGATTCAGCTGGTTCACACCACTTCGTCAGAACCGATAGCTAATTTTTTGTTGCCCAGACCCAGAATGGACTTCTGGAAGCAGCATCTACACAGAGAAGCAGTTGTTCACATATTTAAATCCCACCACTGCTCCTGGGTTATAGTATCTGCGAGCAAGTGTTGCAGAGAAGATGCTTGACGGAAATATGTAAGAACCATTACCTAGGTCAGTGATTCTCAACCTCACAACTTTAAAATATGTGGATTTCAACTCACAGATTTCTCCTAGTCACTGACTGGGGGAATTCTGGTAGTTGAAATCCAGCCTTCGGAAAGTTGCTGAGGTTGAGAAACACTGATCTAGGCAAAACATTTTTTAAGTCTAAAATGGGGAGGTAACATTCAAATAAGTAGATAGACACCTTCCTAATTCACTGAACTACTTATCCTACCAGGTCAGATAGGATAGGCACATTCTTAGTCCCTTCTCCTAAATCTTGCCATCTGAGGGAGCTAGGAAACACGGCTTTTCCTTGGCAGCCCTTGCCCTATGGGACAACATTTATAGGTTTTAATAGCATTTATAGGTTTTAATAGCATATTTAAATGCAGTAAGCATGATTTCCTCAAGGAGTTTAGTTTTTACTTCCGTTAATAGAAAAAAAAGCTAAACTTTAGGATGAACTGTTCAATCCTCAGGCTGCAGGTCCACTATTATAAAACTGAGGTAAATCTCCTTGAAGTTGAGATTTTTTTTCCCTAAAGCAGCCTTCTAGAAAAAAATAACTAGTTGCAGAATAGGCTAGAAAGACAGATTTACCTCTAGGCCAGGGGTAGGCAACCTTGGCTCTTTTATGACTCGTGGACTTCAACTCCTAGAATTCCTGAGCTAGCCATGCTGAAGGGAAAGGAAGAGGTTTCCAAGCTGAGCCATGCTGGCTCAGGAATTCTGGGAGTTGAAGTCCACGAGTTATAAAAGTGCCAAGGTTGCACTAGGCACAAATATCATTTGGACATTTTAATATTGTATCAGTAAATCTGCCCATAGCATAGAAGCTTTTCTTGTGGAAGCTTTATAAAAGAAACCGGGCAACAACATCTTCTGCCAGGAGAGAGATCTTTGAAAATATACTATGTGTTATCTTATGAATTAATTTCACTGACATAAATGTATTGTTTTGGTGTAATCCATTGGCTATAAGAAGTTATATCTATGCATGTTTAATACCAAACCTTGAAATTTGAAAATGCTAATTAAAGACATTAGCAAATGTCAATACAGCAATATTTTAATGACTCCAAGATAATCCCACAGCAATCAATTTAAATCAAAATGAGTTTATTGTAAAGTACCAAAGGTGGGGGAAAAATGCTTCCTTTGCACTTCAAAGTACAGATTTCTCAAATGAATAATGCTGTTCAGAATTTAACTAGATAATTACTTCATTTGCATTTGGTAAAGAGATAAGAGGAATAGAAAAAGACAGCTCAGTGGGAAATTATGTTAAGCATTAATAGGTGACATGCATATGACAGCAGTATTGAAACTTTTGTCATTTTCAACAAGACTCAATTTAAAGTAAATATATTTATTAACCTTGGTACCCTTATGAAAGAGAAGCAGTGCAGAACAAAAAGGTATAAGGGAATAACAAATAGATTTTGTCATGGTTGATTTCAAACATATTGCTCTTTTCTGAGGATGACAAGTTTGCTTCTTAATCATACGTCATATGGGATAAAGGGAGATTGACATGGAAAAAATAAAATGTGGATTATTTCTGTTTTTGAGCAAAGATTTGCCACATAGAAATGTTGGTGGGACAACATGGAAGTGTCACATGAAGGGGAAGAGGGAGGTCACCTCTGAATATTTATAAATACTTTAATGATTGTGAAAGTTATGTATAGGAAGAAAACTAGGATATGTCAGGGTTAAAGCTAGGGCAATACACTGTGTATTCTACAGGAACTGGAATCTTCCCAAGTTAGCATTTATATAATTCTAAAATACTGTCATCTTTTTATATTGCAAATCTTGGCAAAGTTCAATAAGAGCAAATTACTTCTATGGAAACAACTTTATGAAATATTGGCCAAAAACAGATTAGTTGGTGAAGGAAAAACTGTAATATCACACCCTTAATTGTTTCATATTTGAGTGTTAGGAGACCATAGCTCTTTCACTCTTCCCTCCTCATAGTCTGCAAAAGGCACTTTTAGAAAAATACAATATAGGGTACAGGATATTGAATATAATATTTTATGTCAAGGCAAAACGTCTTGTCATCATGAGTTTAAATCAGTGGAGTAGAATGTATTAAGGACAGGCCACATCGGACCTTAAGCTATAATAATGGTTATAATTCTTACCTTGCAAATGGAAGGTTGTTGATCTGAAACCTGACAGACATATTAAAAAAAAATCACTAATAACTATTTTTGTTTTTTCTTTCTACTTGGAAATGGTCCAAGTGCACAATTTCAGTTTTCCAGTCACTTAAGGTAGAAAGATTTCATCCTCAGCTCTCAGACAGCCCAAATAACTCATATATACATACATGAGAGATGGGGAGGGAGACAGAGAGAGAAAAGCCAACATAAACCAAACACAGAGACACATTAAACAGTTTGTCCATGCCTTTGATGAAGTCATGAGAAATAATTCTACAGTTCTTCTTTCTGTATTCTTTTTTAAATATGTAAAGATCTCTCAGTTTTGGAGTGCTCTGGTAATAAAGTTGTTTGAATTCCCCAAGCAGATGAAGCTAAGCAATTATTATTTATAATATTAGGCAGCAATTAAAATGTATGGAGGTACTTTCTCAGAGAGTAAGTGAGTATTTTGAAAGAATGCAAGATCAACTATGAACAAATCTGGAACAGCACATGAACCACATTTTAAAAAAGGTCTTAGGTTCCTGAATTCTTAAATTACTCAATTTTATTTCATGCTAACATACTGTGACTAAATAATTTAAGGGAAAATAGCAATAGCCATAGCACTTAGACTTATATATTGCTTCATAGTGCTTTATAGCCATCTCTAAGTAGTTTACAGTGTTGGCAAATTGTCCCCAACAATCTGGGTCCTCGATTTAGGATAGATAGAAGGCTGAGTCAATCTTGAGCTGATCAGGATTGAACTTCTGGCAGTGAACTGAATTACTGCAATACTGCATTCTAACCACTGTGTCACCATGTTATTATTTTTTATCTAAACCTTATGGTAAAAATTAATTTTGAACTATCAAGTAAATGGCATAAGCACAAAAGGTCCTTTCAGTCTGATTTCCTTAATGTGGATTTGTTACTTTTCTGGTATTTCTTGTTGCAGAACATCTGGATGATACAGCTAGGTGTGACTTATAAGACAATAGTTGGAAGGGACCTTGGAGGTCTTCTAGTCCAGCCCTCTGCTCAAGCAGAAGAACTTATACCATCTCAGACAAGTGACTGTCTAGTCTCTTCTTAAAAATCTCCAGTGATTGAGCACCCATAATTTCTGGAGGCAAGCTGTTCCACTGGTTAATTGTCCTCATTGTCAGGAAGTTTCTCATTAATTCCAGATTGCTTCTCTCTTTGGTTCCCAACCATTGTTTCTGGTCTTGCCTACAGGTGCACTGGAGAATAGTTTGACACCCTCTTCTTTGTGGCAGCCCTTCAAATACTGGAATATTGCTATCATGTCACTCTTATTTCTTCTTTTCTTTAGACTAGCCAAAACCAAGTCCTAAAGCTGTTCTTCATATGTTTTTGTCTCCAGGCCTTTGATCATTTTAGTTGCTCTTCTCTGAACTTTTTCCAAGGTGACCAGAATTGGTTGCAGTATTCTAGGGGTGGTCTTAGTAGGGTTTTATAAAGTGGTACTAATACTTTGCATGATCTTGATGCTATGCTTTGTTTATACAACCCAGAATTGTATTAGCGTTTTTGGCGGCTGCTGCACACTGCTGGCTCATAGTCAAGTGATCAAGGAGTTTTAGTCCTTCTCACATATCAAATTTGCATTATCTTTGTTTTGGTGATATTAATCTGTACTCCAATTCTGGAGACCTCTGTTTCCATTTTGTCAGTTGTGACTTATAGACTTTCTCTGCTTTCTGCTAGTGTGATATCATTATGAAATCAAGGTCTGTAAACTGGGAACTATCTATGGAATTCCAAAATTCAATTGATTTGTGGTTCTTCTCATACCAAAGCTCACAATCAGAAAGAACAAAAATGGAGATAGAACACAACCTAGAACTTCAGTGAAGTTGAAAAATTTAGTGTCCTTGTCAATCCTTACACAGCAAGTGAAATTGACGTACAGACTCCAGAAAATGTTGATGTGTTGGTGGTAAATGCCATAGCTTCTGATAGTTTCCATCATGACCTTTTGTACATTGTATCCAAAGCTTTTTGGAAGTCAATGAAATTGATCATCACTGATAATTGGAATTGAAAACAGCGTTCAGTAATGATATATTTCATGCAGATTTGTTCACAATATAATTTTCCATGGAGGAAGCCAGTTTGTTCCTCACACAGAGTATCATCTACACCATTAAGAAGTTGTCTGAGCAAGACAACACAGATCTTGCTGGACATCAAAAATAATGTTAATGCCATTCCAGTTGTTATAATAACTGGTGTTACCTTTTTAAATATCTTCAGGATCATTCCTCCACTCATCTGGGACACACTGCTGCCACCATTATTCATTCATTCAGTTTTTGTGATAATTCCTATACCATGGTGATCCCACCAATTTCAAGAAGTTTTGTGGTCATTTGTTCTAACCCTGCAACTTTGTTGATTTTCAATGATCTTATTGCTTTAACACTTTTACTGAAAGTAATTGTGCTCATATGTGTATCCATATGGCTGTGAAAGTTGGACCATAAGAATGGCTGAGCACAAAAGAATTGAGCCTTTGAACTATGGTGCTGGAGAAGACTCCTGTGAGTTCCTTGGACTGCAAGGTGTTCAAACTGGTCAGTCTTAGAAGAGATCAACCCCAACTGATTTTTAGAAAGCCAGATCCTGAAGTTGAAACTCAAATACTTTGGCCACCTAATGAGAAGGAAGCCTAATGCTGGGAAAAATTGAGGGCAATAGAAGAAGGGGATGACAGAGAATGAGGTGGCTGGATGGAGTCACTGAAACAGTAGGCATGAGCTTAAATGGACTCCAGAAGATGATAGAGGATAGGAAGGCCTGGAGGAATGTTGTCCATGGGGTCGCAATGGGTCAGACACGACTTTGCAACTAACAACATGTGCATCTATATTCTTAGGAAAATTATCAGCACAAAAATCATTAGCTGAAGGCAACTCTGACTGGTTTAATGTTTCTTTCAAGCGCTCCACCCAGAAGTAAGAGAACATGCTTAAATAGAGCTCTAGTTATTTTCTAGCCCTTTCAAAGGGAGAATTTGAATGGTCTGTGCAAGTTATTTCAGTTTTTGTTGGGTATTTTTGCAAATGCAAAGAGTATGAATTCTATGATTCTGAAGACACAAACTAAATTGTGGTTTTTCAAAGAAATCTCAAGGGTTTCTGATAGAGCCAATCTAAAATTAATTATCAAAAGTAATAATTATTTCCTTTGAAGGAAAAAAATCCATATGTGTTAGATTACCTCCAGTGAAAGCTAATACAAATTCTTCCTTTCCACCCCAGCAATAAATGTAATTTGTTAATACCCAATTTCTAAAAGCTAAGTTAATGTCACTAACCTGGCCAAATCATCCTTGTAACATTTATCTTAATGACTCTGAACTCTAACTCTGCAGTGTTTCCTTTTTCTCTGAGGGTATAAAATTAGACATGTTTTACAAAGATAATGTAGATAGAGAAAACTGTAAGGGGTTACACACTTTGACTTTCTATGGAAATTAGAAAAACAAAGGATACACAATCTGTGGAAAATATAGCTCAGCCTAAATCAGGATTTAACAAGAAGCAAGTAAATAATTATATAATCATTCCTTGCTCAGTACATTCCGTTGTAAAAGCATATTTCAAAAAGTTTCAGTCATTAATATTTTGCACAGTAGTTCTTATGAGAATTTTCAGAAACTCTGCATATAAAGTATTCAACAGTGTTGTGGGAAACTGGAGAGCAAGGGTGAGGAAAGTTGACGAGGAAAGAGGAAATCAATTGCTGTCGGCAGCTTCAGTATATGTTCCTTGACTGTTGTAAGAGCCCAAGGCAAATAGAACCTTAAAAGCCGGTGAGTTTTCACCAATGTCTGATGCCAATTGTGCTAAAACTTGTTACTGTCACTAGGAAGCCACTGCATCGTAAGGAAGTATGTCATTTCTTTTTAAAAAGTCAATCCTACGTAATCCCTACTTCTTGTGCTGCCACATGCACTACAATAAGAAACAGAAAGTACATACTAGTGGTGGGCTAAATGTTCTAGTATAGAACATTTATCAGCATTGCCTACGTATGTTGATTCCATCAATTACTGAGTTTCCAATTACTATGAGTTATTCCAATATTTTAGATGTTTGCCTGACTCTATCCAAGTATAGAAGAAAAAAAATCCTCAGCCATTGTGGAAGATGCATCTTTCCACTCAATAATATATATATATGTGTGTGTCTAGTGGTGGGATTCAGCCATTTCGCACCACTTCAGCAAAACCGGTAGCTATTTTTTTGTTGCCCAGGCCCAGAATAGACTTCTGGAAGCGGCATCCATACAGAGAACTGGTGGTTCACATATTTCAATCCCACCATTGTATATGTCAGATGTTCAGGGTAATCCAGATCAGGAAACCAAGCCAAGAACACTAATGCTAGTTTTATTGTAAGACTACATCAACAGTATCTTGCATGTCTGAAAGAATTTTCCCCTTTCCTGCCTTTACATTCCAGAGTACTAGACAGAATCAGTTCTGAGGTGCTTTGACTTTCCCATTCTTACCTTTGAACACAGATTTCTCTTTTTAGATTGTGCTCCAAACTGCAGCTCTTCTTCCTGGCTCTCAAGGTTATTCTCACAGCCCATTACCATATGAAATATTCCACTAAGGTGAATGATTCTGTGAAGTAGCAGGAAATGTTATGTATGCTGCCTTGAATTCCTGAAGGAAATGACATACATCTTATGAATGTAAATAAAATTTTAAATATTATTAGTTCACAAACTGTTTCAGTAAGTAACTGTAAGTAACCTAATAGGTAAGGTTCAGATTCTGTGCACATACCCCATTGCATAAAAGTCACCATGGTTTGATATTTTTTTTCAGCAGGTAGAATCATGTGGTCACAGTAACTGAGTTTGTTTCTCCACCATGCCAATGGGATCCTAACCTGAGCCAAAGGTTTGACTCCTCATTTTTGCCAAGATTCAGAAAAATTAGATGTGTTGAACAAATGAAATCATTTGGAACTTAGTTATGAGCCAAATTATCCATTATCCCAAAATAAAAATAAAAAATCCCACAATTCCTAATAGATGGCTACTACCTATGCCGGGGGTGTCAAACTGCCGGCCCACAGGCCAGTTGCCCAGCCCAGCTCCGGCAATGCAAAAAAAGTTGCAATACGTCACGACAAGTCATGTGAAGCGGCGAGTTTGACACCCGTGACCTATGCCATCCCTATTACATAAGACAGAATGGGGTGTCCAAGAATAGTCCTGGAATAATTCCATCAATTAAATTGATTGGTTAAACTAATTGCTTAAATGCTCCTCCTGTCAAAGGATTTTTCATAAAGCAAGGATTTCTCTTCGTGTTTCCGCTTCAGAAATTTCCCTTCCTATTTTTAATTCATTTTTACTATATATATATACATTGATTCTTATCTTATTTGGTCTTATTTGGTAGAATTTCTTATGAAAACACCCCTTCTTCTACCTCTACATCTAGGTGTGGCTGTATGACTCAGCCAATTTTGAGATATTGAAAACATCTGCTCTACATGCAAAAAAAGCTAATATTTTAACAGCTGCCTCTACACTGATTTAATTTAGTTCAGTACATCTCTAAAACTGGAAACGTTCCATACTTCTGTATTGGCAATCATAATTTCTGGCTGCTATGACTGAGGGTCACACAACAATTAATATGTTTCCAATGATAAGGAGAAAAAAAATTCGTCACTTTAATATTTGTCATATTTTCTCCTTGGCAGTAAGCTTTTATTCTCCCAGGGATCTAACATCCTATGCTGTAGTCAAGAAAATAAAAATAAAATAAAATAAATCAATTTCCTTTTGTCCCTTTCCATATGTGCTGTGCACAAAGCAACCTTAGCACCTTTGAATTAAGGAAATAATCAGAAAATCATGAAGTTTGAATCATGCTCTGACAACGAAGGCTTTGGCAAAAACAACATCCTGCTGGGCTTATCCCAGCAGAGTAGAACAGTGGGAAGAGCAGTGTTTACTGCTCTTCCTGCTTTTTTATTTGAAAAAAATATCCTTTCCATTGTTTACAATAGATTGATGGGATAGATGCGTATCAGTTCTAGAAATTATATTTTTATCCAGTTTAAGAGTATAGCAGATGAGGAGGACATAGCAATAGCACTTAGACTTATATACCACTTCACAGTATTCTACAGCAGTGGTCCCCAACCTTAGCAACTTTAAGATTTGTGGACTTCAACTCCTAGAATTCCCCAGCCAGCACTCTCTATGCCAGAATTTCCAGCACTTAATCAAGCTGGTTATTAAGTAAGACACACCTGATTTTACAACCTATTTTTGCCACAACTGTTAAACAAATCTCTGCAGTTGTTAAATGAATCATGCCATCATTAAGCAAATCTGGCTTCCCCTCTTGACTTTGTCAGAAACTGGCTGGGAAATCATAAATGGTGGTCATGTCCTGAATTGCAATGAGCGTACAATGAGAATATGTAGACATCAGATATGATGATAAAAGACAAATATATTATTGACCTATTTTATACTGCTTACTAAGCCAGAGTATTTTGAAAAGGTTTTTAGTATATAAAATACACAATGACAAGAAAAAGAAAGAGAGAGAACAAATATATGCATATAAAGGAGCCTTGGTGAAACACATGGGCACCATGAACTGCTTTGAAAAAGTAATAGTAGGTACCTCCCAAATATCATAAGAGAGAGCACTCCTTTTTATAATTATTTTATGAAACATTACAATTAAAAAGATAAAAATGAATACAAACTACAAAATAAAAGAACAAAATTTAAAAATGCAGAAAAAGTAAATAGAAAAAATAAAAAATAAAAATATAGTAAAGAGAAGGAAAAGAAAATATAAAAATTACTTCCCCCTTCATCACAACAAATATAAACAGTTTAGTAACTACTCTTAAAATACAACAAATTATATCTTCCCATATTCTGTCTCTTATCTAAAAACAAATCCTTAAAGACTATCATTCAACCTTGATTTAGGCTTATATACCACTTCATAGTGCTATACAGCACTCTCTATGAAGTTTACAGAGTCAGCATATTGCCCCCAACAATCTGGGTCCTTTTACCAACCTCAGAAGGATGAAAGGCTGAGTTACTCTTGAGTCAGTGAGGATCGAACACCTGACAGTGAGTTGAATTAGCCTGCAATACTGCATTCTACCACTGTGCCACCACAGCTCATATAATCTATTGAATACAAACCTTCTCCCATCTGATCCTTCTCTGATATTTATAATGCTCCCTTTAAAGGTGGTGTTTAAAAATTGAAATTTTCCAGTTTGAGAAAGATTCAGTCAGAATGATTGGCAGGAAGATAGGAGGGGAGAACTTATCCTGAGTTTCCTTTTTCATCACTGAGAAACTTCTTTTTGAAGCTGGAGAGAGAAATCTAATCAAATTTTTGTCTTTGGAATACAGGTTGCCCTGCTTAACAACCGTTTAAAGTTATAACAATGCTGAAAAAGTAACTTTATGACCATTTCTCATTTTTATGCAATCAGAATTCCTGTAGGCATGTGATCAAGATTTGGGCAATTGTCAACTAGTGGAGTTTATGACCTTTGCAGCATCCCAATGTCACATTATCACCACTTGTATGTTTCACAATAACTTCCAACAAGCAGAGTCAACAGAGAAGTAAAGTTATAATCACTTGATGCCTTACTTAACAATTGTGGGTGATTTGCTTAAAGACTGTGGCAAAAGCAAGATCCTAAGCTAGTTGTGGCTGTAGGATCTGTCACTTAACAACATGTCCTTTATCAACAGAGGTGCCAGTCCCAATTGTGGTTGTTATGCAAGGACTCCTTGTATTGTAGCAGAGAGAATTTGGAGAATTATAACAAAGTATCAGCAATTTTGAGTACATTTAGGGTTTTTCAACTTTTAAAAATCTTTGGAATTATATGCAATCCTAGCTTTTGACATTTATATTCTACGTTCCCTCATTCTTAAAAAAGCTAAAGGAAGAAAGCAAAATGCTCTTAAGTTACCAGGGCAACAACTTTTGGTCAGCTTGTTGTAAATTGGCAAATGCAACCCAGAAGATGGATTCTAAAGCTCCAATGTTTCTTCCCCCATAAATCCAGGATTATGGCTTTGTTTTTTTTTTAATTGAGTCTTTATAAAAAGATGCTAAGCCTCAGCATCCTAGCAATAGCCAACAGCACTTATTCCCCCCTGAAGATCCCCACCTCAGACTAACCTGACATAATAAGACTGCTTAAACCTCTTACAGTGCCCCCTGAATTGCATGACATTAAAATGTTTTATGTATTTGTTGCCCAACTCCAGATGGCTGTGACAAGAGTACACAATCAGATAAAAAGAAAATAAATCATGCACTTCTGGAAGAAAAATAATACAGCACACAAAAGAGATTCAACAGGAGCTAATCCAACACCCCACTCTTAGGCCTGGGACACTAGCCAAGTTTTCAGAGAATTTCAGAACTTCTTGGTAGGAGCCATATTGATCTCTAGTGGGTATTGCTGTACTAAAGGTCAAGTACTGAGACAGAGTAGGCACATTTCTTAGGTCCCAATAGATGAGACTTTACAAATTTACTGTACTTGACTTGGAAAAAAAAGTCTGCAGAAATATACTGTGGTAAATTATTACATTGTTGTTTCTCCCAAATCCAGTGTATTACCTGCAGGAAGGATTAGTGGCAAACAAAAGTTCAATTAGTGTAGATACACTTCTATTCAACACATGGAGGAATTAGTAACACAGAGGTTCTCTGGTTCAAGAGAAATTCTTGAACATTCAAACCTGCTGCTTTCTAGCAGTATCTTATCAAAAGAAATTCTGGCATCTCAGTTTGCCTGAAACTCTGAGTTATCTGTCACCAATCAAGAGAGAGAGAGAGGGGGGGGGGATATAGAAATAACTTCATTCTAAATCCTTTAAAAAATAATTTTGTTCTGAAGAAACCCAGATGTTTGGAAGTTACATGACCTCCATTATGTATAGAGGTGAGAAAGACAAAAAGAAAAAAGAAAAAAAGAAAACATCTATAACCATAGCCAGAAACCTTATATTTATTCATTAATGTCAATACTTGGTGACTGCTCATTAACTGCACTCATTACTCATTAGGTGATGATCTCAAGGTCTTTAGGTTGGAGAGTGCTTTGAACTGTTTCTTCCCATTTTTAATTAATCTTTGGGTAATTCAGTAATTTTATTTAATGTGAGCGTGGTTATGAACTAAAAGAGAAAACACAAGCTAGCTTGAGCTATGGAAGTTTGCACTCAAGATAATATTAAATTAAGAATTGCCTATGTGGAGGGGAGCTACAGAACCCAAGGACTGACATTTTGAAATGGATTGATCTGCTCTTCCTGGATCAAGGAATTTTCCTAGACAGCATCAAATTAGGAAATGCATTCAGGACAATAGTGGTAGGTGGCATAATAGGGTAGGAAACAAGCTGATGGTCTCTCAAAGTCAATAATTTACTATTCATCACCTAGGATTCTTCCTCATGGATTGTTAACTGTAGCATCACTAGACTTATCCTCATGATATTGCTTTTGTCTCATCCCAGCCCTCTCTGGATGCACCTTAAAACATCTGAAAACATTTATATATTCCAATATGTCTGTCTTCTTCTCCCAACACAGAAATTCTCATATGAAGAAGCATGATGACTCCTACTGCATGATTTCAATCAAACTGTGATGAGGGGCTAGAAATGGGGGGCAGTTCCTATTGGCATCTATAGGGTGCTCCTCAATCCCTGCAGTGATTTACATGGGGATTTCATCTTGGAAGCCAAGATTTAGGAGGGACTGGATGCAGTGGTGGGATTCAGCCAGTTTGCACCACTTCAGCAGAACCGGTAGCTAATTTTTTGTTGCTGAGGCCCAGAATGGACTTCTGGAAATGGCATCCACACAGAGAACTGGTTGTTCACATATTTGAATCCCACCACTGACTGGATGTCTGGCTTCTACAAAGTTAGCTTGTGAATTCTCCAGCTTTTACCCATTGCTAGAGTGGAAGAACTGTGTTTAAAAATACCAGCCTGAGAAAAGGGGCTGGTAAAAGGGATTTGAATAATTCCTTCTCAGAGTTTTATCTTCCCCATTATCTCCTCAACCTGGGTCTGCTTTTTTGGGCAGCTAGAAGAAATGGGAACCAACTGTTTTTACACATGGATCTTTAGGACTTACAAAAGACCACAAAGACACTTCTCACTTGTCCAGTCAGGCCCTCCCCTGGATAAATAGTAATTTATTTCCCCTTCCTCCCTTGGAGGAGGGGCTGATTGAGCTGACTAAAGAGCTAATCCTCATCCTTCTCTTTGATACCTATCACATATACAAATGTTGGCAAGAGACAAGATGACTCACATTTGGGGCAGATCAATTAATTCAGGTGGTGATGGGCATGGGACTTTTTGACAGGAGACAAGAGTCCAGGCCACTCCCAGGGAAGACATCCCAGAATTTGATTCTCATGCCATCTCTGGCCCTCTTTATTCAGGCTGATCAGCTTGAGAGAGGCCCAAGCTTTCAGACACTGTTGCTTAATGTCAGGCCAGTTAACAACAAAGCTTCTCTTATTTGTGATCTTATTAGTAAGGAGCAGGCCAACCTGGCATTTATTACAAATGAATCCTATCCTCAGCAGCACTTTGTGCATTTTTGATAACCAAGATCCTTACCGTCATCTTTTAACATCTGACACCAAGTTTTGCGTGGTCTACCCTGCTTCCAATGTGATCTGAGAGAGGAAATTTGTTTGTCCTTGCTGTGAGGGTCACATTACACCCTGGCTATTTTGCTATACCCCACCACCACCACAGGGAGATAAGAGCTGTTCAATTTTCTTCCCCCTGCAACAGATGAACCCATTAGAATTCCAAAGAAGATTGGTCATTGTTCCTGAGATTCTGCTGCACAGCTCTGCTGAGATCCACTCTTTTTCCCTATTAGCTAAAGGATCAGGCTTGATTGTTATCTGGTGAAGAAGAGATAGTATTGAAATTTCCCATTACTTTTATAATAGGAAACCATAGATACCAGGATTCAGCTTTGAGAAACAATGATAAACCAATAATATTGCTGGAAACATCATTTAGAAGATTAGGCTCCTCCTCCTCCTCCTCCTCCCATAATCATGCTTAAAATCAGTTATTTCTCATACTAGAAAAATGAAAGTCTGCAAACCAGATTTTTGAAGTGAGTGAGAAAAGACTCATTGTTTTCTCCCCCTTTTCAGCAAGTTTGTTAAGAAACGGTTGGAGACACAAAAATCAGAAAACATGCATGTCCTAAAGGGACATGCTGATGCCAGGGAAAACTTAAGAAAGATATTGCATCGTCTTGTACAAAAAAATCAACTTTGCATATATTTTTATTGTTTTATCCAGTGAAGGAGCAAATTGCTTCTCATTTGCTCCCCACCTTTCAAATATCTAAAGACAGAAGCTGGGAAGTAGCTCTGAGCTGAAAGAAAATGGCTTTAATTAAACTAAAGGCAAAACAAAAAAAAGTGTAAAAAGCAATTGTCTATAGTGCAGGGAAGTGAAAAGATTTCTATCTTCCGATATGGTGAGCAAGTGATTTATAAGCAAAATAAGGATGAAGCCTGTCATTTTTTGCTAAGCTAAGGCAAAGGACATTTTTCTTCCAAATTTGGATATAATTGTTTTTTTTTTACCCACCAACATGTGTTTTGTGATTAACATATGTTCAACTGCTTTATAATATGGTGAAATTTTGCTAATTAAAATTGTGACATTTAAACAGTGTCAAGTCCTTCCATAATGAGCTAAGGCTATCATTAAACTCTCTTTGTGTGTATATGAGAGAGGGAGGGGGAATATATACTATACCTGCAGATGGAAGAAACTTTCTGTTTTGATTGATGTGTCAAATTTGAGCCAGTGAAGGAGTCCAACCAGATTAGATGCATGCTTTGGGTTTACAGTTCTATATTTAGTCACCTATGTTCATTAATCCTAATTCAGGACTTACCTAGCATTATAATGATTATGGTTAGTCAATTTTCCACCATGAATAACTTCACATGCAAATTCTTTCATTATGTTCTTTTGTAGACTTTCAAATAAAAATCCAACCAACTAGATCACTCTTTGTGTGTTCCCTAACAACATACCCAAAAATTTTAAATAAACTTTTTTTTGAAGGAACCAAGGAAGTTATGCAATAGTCACACTCAGACATACAATAAATGCATACATTCAAACAGTTAATCCTGATCATATGCACTAACTAGGCATTTCATAGATCTCAGTCCAGCACAATACCATACTGATTTTCAAATTTCTAAAGGCAACTCAAAAAGCTCATGTTAAATCCTGAATGTCTGTCCAGTTTTCCCAGGCAAATGAAATGTATCTAGCTGAGACACTCTAGTTTGCAAGAAGCTCAGGCTGAATTTACCAAAGTACTTTGTTGGATTAAATTATTACATTTTCATACTTGGCTCAGTTAATTAGCAAAGTGTAGATTCTGTCCCTTCAATGAAAAAGACCTTTATTCCTATGACATGAACAAAGAATATTCTATGAAGCTATGAAGTAGAGACCTATTTCCTTTTCTGGGTAATGTATAATTTAGGACATCATGCAGCATTCAAGAAGCTGATCCTATGAAACTGGAACTCAGTGGCTGCTACAAAGAACTTGTACAACACAGGCAAAAATTAAACATTTTCATGATCACAAATGGAAGCCATGCAACAATTGACCAACACTGAGAATCAGTAATGAAAGAAGCCTTTCTGTAACCCTTATATCAAAACATCTAGAGTACTGCCTATACAATAGCCCAGAAGTCCCCAACCTTTGAGCACCAGAGACCGGTTCCATGGAGAGAGGTTTTTCTGTGGACCAGAAGGGGCGGGGTTTCATGTACTGCCTGCATCCAGCAGATGGGGCTTTGCTTGTTTGCGTGGACCAGTTTCTGGCATGCTGTGGCCCAGTGCCAATCTGCGGACCAGGGGTTGGGACCCCTACCATAGCCCATCTGCCTGCACTTTCCTTTAGGCAAATGCAATCTAGCATTCTGTTTTATCCATTAGAGATGATCAGATGTTATATTATTATTTTGGTTGTTGCACAATCAGTCAGATGTTTAGACTGGGTTTGGTGTTTTTATCTACCTATTGACTCCTTCCCAAGGACCTGGGATAGACAGATGTTGTTGTTTGATGGTGTTACAGGTATTGTCATAGGATATAAGCTGTTTCAAGTAAAGTAGCCTTTGGCAATTGACTGATAGTGATTTTTCTCAATCCTGATGGTGTTCAAGTGGTGCTCTAGATATTTTTGGGGTTATAC
Source organism: Trimeresurus albolabris (assembly GCA_032467975.1). Classification (NCBI taxonomy): domain Eukaryota; kingdom Metazoa; phylum Chordata; class Lepidosauria; order Squamata; family Viperidae; genus Trimeresurus; species Trimeresurus albolabris. The sequence continues at coordinate 13,711 of JANHFS010006427.1, read as the reverse complement.
TCATGGTGCCTATTGCTATTAGTACTGTCTTTGCATTCTTTTACTACAGTCATTCTGTTCTATTTGCAGGTCTTTGTATTTCGTGATTTTCTCCAGTTTTTTCACTTCTATTCTGTTATCTCCAGGTACTGACACATCCAGTATCCATATTTTTTTGTTGTTCTTACCAACTATTGTTAAATCTCAGATATTATGTGGCTCGTTGTCTGTCTGCTTGAATTCTAAACATCCCAGAGCACTTTAGCTTCTTCATTTTTTATTACTTTGCCTGTTTTGTGGGCCTAGCGGTTCTTGCTTGCAGGCAAATGGTATTTCTTGCAGATCTTCCAATGCACCATTGTTGCAACTATGTCCTGCCATTTTTTGTAGTCAGTGTGATCTTCTTGTAGCAGCTAGTTAAGTTGTCTGTTACTTTGTGTAACTGGTGTGCCTATTGCTTTCGTCTCAATTCTAATTTTACATGCATTGGTTCTTATGACTTGGTCTTATGCAGTCAGAATTAGCCCCTTGGTCTCTTTCTTCAACTCTCCTGCATTGCCAGGACTTGTTGCTATCTGCTTTGCTTGCTAGTTTGTGTGTGTGTGTGTGTGTGTGCTGGCCATGAAATAATTTGTCTTTCCATATCTCTTATATTTTCTTCATTTGGTCTTTCTTGTAGACCAATATGGTCTCTTCAATATTCAGTAAGTCTTCATAGTGCACTAACTTCACTGTATCTTCCTCTCTGTCGTTCAGATATTCTTCCAATGCCTTTTTATTTTTCTTCCACCACCTGGTGTACTTGCAACATTCCATAACCTGTGCTCTTTGGTAAGGAGAGTCTGCCAACACTGCTGCATGCATGAAGGGTATGATAGATTGTCATTATTTTTGTGATCTTCCTATCCAGAGCTCTAAGTCCAGCTTGAGTCCAGTCCACTATTCCAGCTATGTAACTAACACTGGCATTGACCAGGTGTTAATTGTTTTGATGGTAATTGCTCCACTGAGTTTGGACTTGTAAGATCTTCACTCACTTCTGATGGTGGGCATGATAGATTGATCATCTTCAAAGTAGCAGAGACAGTATCTCAGCTCTTTTAACACCTTGCTGCCATTGCAGAATTATTTATTTTCTCCAGATTAAGAAAGAAGCTGTAATTTATTTGATATCCAGACAGCTGCTCTCTATGGGTAAATCTGAGACTTTGCAAGTAGATTGTGAGTGTTGTTGTTGTGAAACGAGGATTACAACACTGAGGCTGAAGTACAGCCTGTTTATGGACATCAGAGCCTGCCATCTCCCATTTCTATTGCACTTTTGAATCTTTAACTTTTTTTAAGTTTAAGAGAGGCATTTTTGTATAGTAGATAAGTATTTCTCTTAATATGTTCTAATTTTTCAGGATGATTATAAACTATGGGGAGATTTGGAGACTTAAAGAAATTAAGCTACTTTGAAAAGTTTGCAAAAAGTGAGATAATTAAAGTGATATAAGAAAGCTAACAACAGAGAAAGGTGAAGACTTCTCTTTAAATCTAAAAGAAAAGTTTAAATGTAACTCTTGTAATGTGTTCACATCTAACCTCCTTCCTTACTTCAGTGCACTTGATGGTGTCAGCCTGAAAGATGCTCAGGCATTTGTAGTGATTGTAGGCATCCAAACTCATGATGTTCTTTCTATAGGTATCTTGATTCTTTCAGTTTTCACTATTTTTCACATGTTGGCTAAGAAGTTGCCAAATGCTGATCATGCATATGACTCATATGATTATAGAAAAATCTCCCACATATTCCTGCCACATATATCTTAAAAATATTCTGCAGAGTTGTACCAAATGAAGTGTATTAAAGAGAAGGTTCTCTCTGTCGAGTCACTCCAAGCATGGAATAATCAACCATAGAGGTTTAATTTATTTATGGGCTTTTTGATGCCTGCTAAGTGTTTCCCCCCTTTTTTTTTGGTCACACACACACACACACACACACACACACACACACATTTTTAGTGTAATTAAGGACAAATATATATATTTGTCACATTTTTAGTGTAATTAAGGACAAATATATATATTTGTCACATTTTTAGCGTAATTAAGGACAAA
>JANHFS010006426.1:8919-23478 GCA_032467975.1 Trimeresurus albolabris | reverse complement strand
CCGTTGCTTCTTGTCCTGCCTTCAGGCGCCTTGGAGAATAGCTTGACTCCCTCTTCTTTGTGGCAGCCCCTGAGATACTGGAAGGCTGCTATCCTGTCCCCCCTCGTCCTTCTCTTCGTTAAATTAGACATACCTGTTTGATTACTGGGGAGAGAGTTTTAATGATTTGAAGAGAGGAATTTTGTAAGCATTTTCAGACGCTGCAGAGGATCTCCTGAAGAATTTGTGCAACCCCTTCTCGTTAGCAATGAGATCAAAAACCAAAAGGAAAGCTTAGCTCTGTAGGCTAAATTGGGAAGGTTAAAATATTAATCCATCATAGAAGATGATCCTGGCAAACAGATTCTGTTCTGTTATCCCAAAATTTATCAGAATGTTCATGAATTGCTGTTTATCATGAATTATTTCTCCATCTGATATCAATTCTCTGTTATTTTGGTACACACGGACCATTTCAAAAGCTTTCAACATACAGGATGGCTATCCACTAGAGAACTGAATATAATTTTAGATCTAATTAAACTCTGTCATTTATTAATTGCTCTTTAGTTTTTTTTTGACAAGCCAACTCTGAATAGCTTGGCAGCGTTGAAGCAAGGAAAAGAAAAAAAAACCAGGAACAGCTTATTATGTTAGTTCTTTCCTTAATGTTCTAAATTTGTTTATTTTTTTTTTAACTTGCCTCGGCTGGTGTATGTTTCTGCGTGCATATTTTTTCTGTGGCAGAGACTTGTTATTCCAAACAAATTGCTCTTATCCCAGTCACAGGATTTCAAGGCATCCTCTGATTAAACAGCAAAGGATGACTGAATCTTTTCATAACGTAAGCCATGAATTTATCATATGCCATAAAACAAAGCTAGAGTTTGTAAGATCCGAGTATAAATCCTCTAATATAATTGTAAATTAGTTGTTCCTTTGGATATTTGACATCCTTTCATTAGGCTGTTTGTTTATGTCATTAGATGCTCATTCAGTGCTTGGTGATTTGGATGCTCATCACACGATAGACAATAAAGTGTAATAGCTGGGCTCACATCACAGTTTTGGAGCAAGGCATGCAACAGAGTTCTGGAAGGGAAAAGAGATTAAGATCTAATGAAGACTTGACATCCTTCCTTATTTCAATCTTAGTCATTCTTTCTTGTAAAGAGACATCGCATGGTTGAAAACTGCTGTTTTTTAAAGCAAAGGAACACATTTCAAGCACTTGAGTCCTGGTAGTGCAGTGGTTAGAATGCAGTATTGCAGACTAACTCTGCCCACAGCCAGAAGTTCGATCCTGATCAGCTCAGGGTTGACTTGGCTTTCCATCCTTCTGAGGGTCGGTAAAATGAGCCAGATTGTTGGGGGCAAGATGTAAACCATGTAGAGAGTGCTGTAAAGAATTATGAAGCGGTGTATAAGTCTTGAGTGCTATTGCTATTGAGGTAGGGAGGAAGAGCTAGCATATTTTATTTATTTATTAAATATATATGCTGCCCATCTCACGATCAAGCAACCCTGGGCAGCTTACGCATGTCAAAAATAGCAATATAAAACAATTGAAGGCTAAAAAAAACATTAGGGATTAAAAATTAAGACATTAAAATGAACAACATTAGAAAGGTGGGACATGGATACAAAAGACCAATGCACAAATGGCATGAAGATGAAGTCTTCTATTCTACTAGTCATGTCCAGAATGGAACGTCCCCATCCGGACCCTGGCCAATCAGGAGACCCTGAATATAGGAACTTAATCTACCCAAGTAGGAACCCGGCTACATGATGCGAGTTTCCTATAGCGGTAAATCACTATGCTGCTGACTGTCCTACTTCTACACAATCTTCCCACGTAGCTCCTTCGATTGCAGTGACTCCCAGAGCATTGGTGGCAATCGTTTGCTGCCCACGTTTTTGATGGAAATGAGGCTGCTTATACTATTTGATCAGTCCCAGACCTGTCCTAGAGAAGTGGTGCAAGGCTGTAATATCTACGGTAAGTTAGAGCAAGGTGTGGTGTAGGATACTGTGAACGGTGCACTCCCTCGATTTATATACGGTTTGGGCTTGCAGGTCGCTGGTCTCCAGTGCAACGTTGAGGAAAATAATTTCCTGACTATCTCAAAGGATTCTGTCTTCCTCTGTAGCAGAGGTAGTCATGTAGAAAATCATTGGAGAGTTTTATCACACCCAAAATTGATTGTGTATTTGTGTCTGTACGTGCGTGCATGCATTCCCTCATTTCAGAAATACGTTTGGTCACAGAATAATAATTGTGTTTTAGACATAAAGGAGAGACTTGGTAGAGAGTCATCAGAGCCATGACATTTCGTAAGGTCTTGAAAAACCACAGTCTAGGAATAACTACGTTCTTATTGGATTTGTTTAATATAGATATCAGTGAGCCGGCCCTCACCTTCATTGCGCCACGGGGCTTTCGTCCGCAGCCTCTGACTCGTGCGTGCGTTAGACTCCTTGGCCTGTGTTTCAAGACGGGTTAGGGCGGTGGCCAACGTTGCCGCGAACCCCATGCGCCTGGCGTGAGCAGTTAAAAAGCTGAGCTTATCGGCTGGAAAGCTACAGCCCAGGTGTCAACGCTACTAACATTGGATGTTCTTGCTTTGACAACATATGAAAATGCAACCATTTTCTTCTCATGTTTTACTCTTAGAATTAGAGCTAGAGTTAGATGATGCTGGGGGGAGGAATGTGCATGAGAGTTCAGCTAAACATAACAATACTGGACCTAGTGTGTGAACCAAGGTTATTGAAATAAGTGATGATAAGAATTTGCGGGCTGGACAACTGGAGGGAAAGCCTGCATTTCAAACTAATTGGACAATGTGATTTATGACTGTTAATTGAAGGAGGGAATTGTGCTTTGATACTATATGCTCAGGGGAGGGGAATCCAGTTTTTGTCTTCAACTATGTTAGTGCTAAAGCTATGCTACTCCCATAAAGATTCTTTAAGATAAACAATGCCTCAAAGTTCTTTGAAGAGTTTCATCTGTCAGAACCATGACAGTTATTTCTCTTAGATCTTTAACAGATGCTTTTGTGTGGGATAATCTACAAAATTATCAACACTTAGGTTGTGTTGTGTTTTCTATCATAGCCCTACACCAGACATGTCAAACTCATGACATCACATGACGTCGCATGACGTATTGGGACTGTTTTGTCATTGCCGGCAATGGGGTGGATGCGGTTTCCACGTGATGTGTCCAGCCCACGGGCTGGCAGTTTGACACCCCTTTCCTACACAATGGAATAACTTGTTACAAATGAACTTTTTGGCCTTTAAATTATCTTAATTATTAATTTTTTTTAAAGCCATTAGGTAGCAAATGGATGACATTTGTGTGTGGTGTGTGTGTGTGTTGAGTGAATAAGTTAAATCAGGGGTGTCATGGTTCCGACAGATGAAACCCTTAAAAAGAACTTCGATGCATTGTTTTCCTTAAAGAGTCTTTTAAGTTTTAGAACCCAAAACTAAATTCCCCTCCCCTGGATACAAAGTTTCAAAGTACAATTCCCACACTTAATAACTTGTCATAAAGCACATTCCCTAATTAGCTTATAGTGTGGGCTTTCTCTCCAGCTCTCTAGCACGCCAAAACATTATCAGTTCCGGACCCAGTTTGTCCTTGAGTTCCCATGGCAAAGATTATTATGGCTAACTGAGCTCGCATCCCAATTCCCCCTCCCTGCACCAACTAATTCTAAAACCAAGAAAAAGTAAATGGCTGCTTTCTCATCTGTTGTCAAACAAGAACATCGGATGTTAGCAGCGTTGACATCCAGCCCTCCTTAGAAAAAGAACAAATCCTGTAATGCAAACAAAATCATAAGTTAGGGGTTGCCTCTTGATTTATTAGGGTATTTATTATAGAACTTATTAATGAGTCTGTCAGCTTTTACATCGTTAGATTTTACCAAGGTGGCTCAGACAAGGGATACCCTTTCAATTACACTAAATACTGTAGTTTCCCTTTAAAAAGTCTTGAATCGAGAATACGCTTCACTTCATATTGAGTCTGTCCTGCTACTACAAGAGGTCCAGGTGCCTTCTTAGGGGGAGGTCATAAGGTAGAATCCCGAAAAGGTTTCAGTTGGCTACAATGGATCATAGGGTGGACTTTTCCTAAGCTTTAATTCTATTCTAATTCTTACGATGGGGAAAGATCTTAAGTATTTCGGACCTAACTTCTTACTAGGTAACTTAAGCTGTAAATATTTTGCAGACAAGTAAACTTTTCTCAACCTGGAATTACCTTTGAGGAGCTCTCTTTTTATCTTTTATATGTCTCAGAAGCCTTTTGCAAAGCAATTTTCATGGTTCTCCAGACCTCTTCCCACCCCCTCACCCACTGGTCAAGATTTTGGGAAGTGGAGGGTCCCTTAGGATATTCGGGTATGGGGCTGAACTCTTTTCCTTTGGCCACTTTAAAAGGCATGAAACCAGTGCTGCTGTGAACAGAGTTATTGTAAACCACCTCTGCAAATGGGAGGAGATCAGTCCAGTTTGTCTGCTGATAATCCACATAGCATCTGAGATACTGTTCCACCATTCAGTTCGCAGATTCAGCCTCCCGTTGGTAGACGGGTGAAAAGCTGATGACAGTTCTTGAGACGAGCCAATTAGCTTAAGAAAACCCCTCCAAAACTTGGCTGTAAACTGCACCTCCCAGTTTGAGATTATACATTTTGGTGCCCCATGTAGTCTGCAGATTTGTTTCAGAAACATCTTAGTTAGTTGCTAGGCGAATGGGAGTCCCTTGCAGGGAATGAAGTGAGCCTGCTTTGAAAATAGATCTATTACTGTCCAGATAACTGTATCCCCCCTGCTTTCAGGTAGATCCACTATAAAATCCATAGCAATTTCTTCCCATGGTTGGGAAGGGTCCGCCACCGGTTGTAATAGCCCAGGGGTTTTCCCCAGAATTCTTTTCATGGTGGCACATACAGCACAACTCTGGACATAGTTCTCTACTTCCTGTTTCAAACCCGGCCACCAAAATTGCCGGCGAATTAGATGTAGTGTTTTTAAATATCCAAAGTGCCCAGCCTGTTTTACATCATGGCCGTGCTGGAGCACATTAAGGCAGAGGGTTTCAGGAAAATACAACTTCCCCCCTTTGTAAGCCAACTCATCCCTGCATGTTGTGGAGGTTTGATTGTCTTTGAACCATTGGTCGATGAGGAGCTCCTGTTTTATTTTCTTTGCCCCAGGGTCATCAGGGTTCGGGGCTCTCGAAGGTGGGACTCTATGCAGCGTTAGTTGATAAGCAGTTTGTGGAGCAGATATAATTGTTTCATTAACTTCTTCATGCTGGCTCTTGTATTGGGGCAGTCTGGATAAAGCATCAGCCAAAAAGTTTTTTTCCCCAGGTATGTACTTTAGGGTGAAATTAAATCAGTTAAAATATTGTGTCCATCATACTTGCTTCGGGGACAATTAATGGGAAGTTTTCAGTGCCTCTAGGTTTTTATGATCAATCCATACCTCAAAAGGCACCTTCGAGATAGTGTCACCAGTTTAATAGAGCCCAACGAATTGCGAAGGCTTCCTCTCCCACACAGCCCACCTCCTCTGCAATTAGTGAATTTTTTCGAGGTGTAGGCACAGAGTTGTAGGATTCCATCCTGGTTCTTTTGCAATAGCACAGCTCTGACAACCACATCACTGGCATTGGCTTGAATCATAAAGAGTTTCCCTGGGCAAGGGTGCTTTAAGACCGGCTCGACCACAAATAGCCTTTTTAAGTTCTCAAAAGCAGTTTGAAATTCATAGTCCATGCTAGCAGTTGGCCTGGCCATGGTTTCCCTCCTTCCCTCCTAGTTCCCAATAAGTCAGTGAGGGGTAATGCGATTTCAGTAAAGGAGGGGATGAATTGTCAATAAAAGTTGGCAAATCCTAGAAAGCTCTGAAGCTGCTTGCGAGTCTTTGGGGGTTGCCATTTGATCATGGCTCTCACTTGGTGAGGTCCATTTCAATACCCTCACTGGAAATTTGGTAGCCAAGATAATCTAGCTGGGTCTAATGGAACTCACACTTTGATAGCTTAATGTATAGCTCGGCATTTAGCAATTTCTTTAACACTTTCTGCACCAATTTTATGTGGTCAGTCATATTCGTGCTGTATATCAGAATGTCATCAAGATACACCAAGACCCCTTTGTATAAATGATCATGTAGCACCTGATTGATCAACTGCATGAAAATGGCTGGAGCCCCCTGTAGTCCCAATGGCATGACTTGAAATTGATAGCTTCCCATGGGACAGTTGAAAACAGTTTTCCATTCATCTCCCTCCTTGATCCTTACTCAGTGATATGCCTCTCTCAGGTCAATTTAGTGAAGACGCCCCCTTTGCCAGGTGGGTTAGTAGGTCTTTCAGGAGGGGGAGAGGGTACTTGTTTTCCATGCTTACAGTGTTTAATCCTTTATAATCCATGCAGAGATGAAGCAACTCATCTTTTTTTCTTTAAATAACACCAGAATCCCCACCTGAAAGTTGGCCCATTCAATAAATCCTCTTGCTAGGTTCTTGTTTACATACTGCTGCAGTTCCTCCATTTCAAGGGGGGGGTCATACAGTACATCTTCAGCCATGGGAGTTTAACTCCTGGTAACAGTTCAATGGAACAGTGATTAGGCCAATGGGGAAGCAGGATGTCACATTCCTTTTTGCTAAAGACCTCCGATAGGTTTTGGTACTCGCTGGGGATGAATAGCTCGCCTGGTTGAGACATAGCAGCTATTTTTGCTAGATCATTAGATGGGCTAAACTCTCTAGTAATGTCGGCTGAGTTAAGGGGGGGGGCTTGGGTCTATGGTTAATCTCACAGTTCTTATTCCCTTTTTCTACCAGATGAACAGCTTCCTTTTGTCTAAGCAGGCTAGCCCTAGGATCACTGTTTCAGTCATTTTCAGGGCTACCATGAAACGAATAAACTCCCAGTGCTAACCTATTTCTAAGTGTATGGGTTCAGTTAATTGTGTGACTAAAGTTCGTCCCATTAAAGAGCCATTGGCTTGCTCTAACCTTATGGGTTTGGAGAGCAGCCTTGCTCGCATGTCCATTTTCAGGGCAAGTGGCAAGCTAATAACATACTGGGAGCATCCTGAGTCCAGTAGTACTTTCAGATCTACCTGTGTCCCCATCTTAGGGACTATGAGCTTGGTAGGCAGAGAAAAAGGTGGAATGGGTCGACTCACCATTGGGTCGTTCTCTTCTTTGTCATTGCTGTCATAGGAAGGCAGGGCGGTGGCAGGTCCAGGTTGGGTCTCGGCACTCTCCTGCATGGGCGACGTGGCTTGGACAATGGATTCCTGCGTGATCCAGTTGGATTTCTCTTTCGCCGGCTGCTGGATTGGTTTCTTCCTTGCTGGTGTTCCCAGTCTATTCTGCTGTTGAGGGTAAAGAACTGGGCAACTCACTGCTCAATGTCCCTGTTGTCCACATCTGAAGCACTTGATCGATAGGCCTGCAGGTGGCTTGGGGTTCTCAGTGGCCACAATGGTAGGAGGCTTTTGGCAGGGTGGCAGGCATTTGGGTTGGTCTGGTCTTGGTCTGTCTTCTTGCAATGGTGGCTTCTTTTAGCGAGCAAGCTCAACGTCCAGCCGTACTGCTGTCTGGTACCATTCTTGTAATTGATTAGGGACTGCTTGATAGACACAAGCCTGGGAGAAGTGATCATCCAATTTCTTTTTGAAGTGATGAACTAGGAATTGTTTGGGCAATCTATTCGCGCGGCTATTTTGTGAAACTCTCGCACATATTCCAGTGCAGGCCTGCCAGCTTGTCTTATTTTATGAATTTGCTCCTCTGCTTTGAGGGCTATGGATGGGTCCTCAAATCTTACTCTCAGCCCTAGAAGGAAGAGGTGGACGTCCCCCAACTTAGGTGCTTGCTCGTTATATAAATTGTTCAAGCACTCGGATGCTTCCTCTTCCAAATTGGCCGTGACATGTCAACCATAGGAGCTGGATTCAGGTAGAAATATGACAGCAGTTCGTGGGAATGCACTTGGTTGAGGAAGAAGATTAGTTTCTCTGGGTCTCCATCAAAAGTTGCTTTAAGGGGAGACACCATCAGGAATTGTTGTGCTCCCTAGTGAGCTTGCATTCCCGGTGGTTGCTAGACTCCCAAGTGTGGCTGTTGGATCCCCAACAGTTGCTGACCTCCCCATGGTGGCTGCAGCACCCCCAGTTACTTCAGGCCCCCAGTGGTTGTAATATGTTTGGGGGCTGCGGCCACCCCCATTGCTGTTTCTGCGCTGCCAGCAGTTGCTGGCCCCCTGGTGGCTGTAGCATCCCCAATTGCTGTAGGATCCCCAGTGGCCTCAGGGGCTGCTGATATGGCACCCCCAGGTGCTGCAGGCCTCCAAGTGGTTGCTGCATATTTGGGGGCTGTTTCCACCCCCACTGCTGCTGACTTTCTGGTGGCTGTGGCATCCCCGGCTATGGCAAGCTCCCCTGGGGCCCCAAAGGTGGTTGTTGTGGTATGCCCAGTGGTTGTGGCCTCTCAGCAGTTGCTGCACATTTGGGGGCTGTTGCCATCCCCACTGCTGCTGACCTCCTGGTAGCTGTGGCATCCCTGGCTGTGGCAGGCTCCCCTGGGGCACCAGAGGTGGTTGTTGCAGTATCCCCAGTTGTTGCTGGCCCTCAGCAGTTGCTGCATGTTCAGAGGTGACGGTCAACCCACTGCTGTTGCTGTGCTCCCAACTGTTGCGGACCTCTTGGCGGCTGTATCATCCCCGGTTGCGGCAAGGCCCCCATCTGTTGTTGCATATTCAGGAGCTGCAGCCACCCCCACTGCTGTTGCTGCACTGCCAGTGGCTGTTGGCCTCCCCACTGTGGAGGATGTGGCATCCCCCATTGCTGTGGAGGCCTCGGGCTGGGTGGTTGGTAGGCACACCTGTCTGGGCTTCTGCTGTTCCGGTGGTAGCTCAGGCTCTTGTCTCGCCAATGATGTTCTGGGCTTCTGGATGGATGATAGTGCTCTGGGCTGCCATGTCCGGAGTGGTGGCTGGGGCTGTCACTCTCTGCAGGGCTGGAAGTTAATGTAGGTGACTTCATGAAAGGGGAAGCCACTTGCTCTGTGCAAGTAGGACTGAGGCTTCCCTTCGGCATAAGTTGGTGATTGCCTCATTGATCATCATGATCGCACACATGTAGAGAATGGGAGGGTTGTTCCCCACTTCTCATCTCTAGCTCCTTGAATCTTTCCACCAACTTCTCTATTGATTGACTACGGACTTCAGACAGGTACTTCCACTCACCAGAGTCCTCAGTGGTGGTCAATTTCACAGGTCTCTTTTGGTCCAGGGAATCTGGCTTACGAGAAGCCCCTCTTTGCAGCTCGACCTCATCTGCTTTTGAAGCACTTGACTGTGGCAGAGCTGTCTTGAGGTGTCTGGAGTCTCCACTGGGTAGAGTTCAGTCCGACAACCAGATCAGTTGTTCTCGCAGCTTAGGTCTTGCCCCCATCTGGAAGACCTGAAAAGATTCCTTCTTCACCAAGGTGCTGGCCAGAACTCCCTCCTTTGAGCCGGCAGCCACGGCCAGGGTGCTAGGCTCAGGTGTTCATTCTTTTTCCATGTTGAGATCTTCCCCGAATCTTTATGGACAGCGACTGGAACCTGGGACCCCAGGATGGACAGTAATATTTGGAGTTTTGGATAAATGTCATGGTTCTGACAGATGAAACCCTTCAAAAGAACTTCAAGGCATTGTTTTCCTTAAAGGGTCTTTTATTTGAGAAACAAAGTATCAGCTCTACATAGTTGAACCCAAAACTAAATTCCCCTCCCCTGGATACAAAGTTTCAAAGTACAATTCCCACCCTCAATAACTTGTCATAAAGCACATTCCCCAATTAGCTTATAGTGCGGGCTTTCTCCCTAGCTCTCCAGCCTGCCAAAACATTATCACAAACCCAGTTTGTCCTTGAGTTCCCATGGCAAAGATATTATTGTGGCTAACTGAGCTCGCATCCCAATCCCCCCTCCCTGCACCAACTAATTCTAAAACCAAGAAAAAGTAAAAAGAGAAAATGGCAGCTTTCTCATTTGTTGTCAAAGCAAGAACATCTAATGTTAGCAGCGTTGACAAGGAGTGAGCAATTAATTTTCCCAAGGGACCCCATGGAAAACTGGGACTGTTGTGGAGGACCATATTGCTCCCACCACCATTGCCACCCACTGGCACCACCACTCCCAACACTGCCACTACCATGGGTCAGACAGGGACAATCAAAGGGCCAGATGTGGCCCACAGGCTGTAAAATACCCAGGTTTGAATTAAATATTTAATCTGTATCATTTAAATAGTCACACTGATGGCTGGATTCCAAGTAATACAGTATAACAAAGTGTACAAGAAAAAGACCCTCATTGATTGATTTGGAGGTGGTACCCCATTTTGAATCAAATTATTCTCATGATGCGTGACTTCACCAACAGTTATTTCCTCACTTCTATCACTCATCAACACTTTTATGTTTTTGTCTCTGTTGTAAAAAAGGAGAATTAACCTATATAGACATTCTTTCTCTGGCTGATTGGCCAGAAAAAGATGATTTCTCCTGCTTAAAATAACATGTAATCCATTCTGCATTCACTTAAAACATTTTATTATGTATCTCCTTCTTCAAATTTAGTCAGTCCACTTAATTGTTTTATTTATTTTATTTTATTTATTTATTTATTTATTTATATCCCACCTTTATTATTTTCCTCAATATAAAATATGGAAACTTTAAAAAAATAGAATAAAACATTTCTTGGTTCCTCTTCCAGACATCAGTAACAAAATGTAATCTTTCCAACATTATGAAGAATGGAACTTTCATTATTATATATAAAACATCTATTTATATGGAACATTTTTGTTAAAATATCATTAGAGCTCATAATGAACTTACATTGTCACAGACAGGAAAATATTCATGTTTCTGGATTTTAATGGATTTTTTCCCCTAACATAAAGGGTCTTGAATGTGCCTTTGCCTTATACTGTACATATTTTTAAAAAGTATAAATCTCTCAAAGATAACCTTTTTAATGCAAATTTTCCTGACATTCTTTTTAATGTAAATTTTTATAATGCTGGCTCTTCAAAGATATATTTACCTGGTATCAGCTTTTTCTATATAATTATTCTTTTTTATGTGCAATTTTCAAAAATATATACCGTATACCTTTTTGGGTTGCTATCTCAAAAGCTTCGTCAAGATATAAGGATGCTAAAAGATTTCATTCAAAGCTGTACCTTTGCCCTAATGAAGAAACAAATTTTCAACATGGCAGAGCTCATAAATATGCTTCCACAGAGATCTGTGGCTATTTTTCTTTTGATTTTTAGATTGGCCATAGGCCTAAATAGCATTATTTTCCTATTTCTTCCCCATCCTTCTCTTGATTTATATGAAATTTACTATATAGGAAGCTATTATTTTAAACAATAATACATTTGATCTATAAATTCAGTTATGCATGTTCTAGTTCTCAGAAGTGCTTGACTTTGATTTTCTCAATATTGTATTTATAAAATTTATATTTTCATCCTATGATGTAGACATTAACTGCAATAGATGATTGAGGAACTGTCATATATTGCCAGCTTTCAACATAGACTTCTTAATTTAATGTCTTTCTTTGTTTTAATGAAACCAGTAGCCTGGAGATATTATTGAAATTAATGCAAATATTCAGTATAAAATACCATATTTTAGATGCATATAGTTTTTGCTGTATTCTGCCTAAGGCATTTTCTTTTCTTATTTGCCTCACACAGATAATGGAATTTCAAGGCCAATGCACACATTATACCTGCAATATGGATGATTCACCACCTGGTGACAGATACTTTAAATGACTGATATGATAATAGGAATTGTTGCATTGATTGACAGAATTGACAGCCTATAGAGAAAGAAAAAATGAAGTTCCCAGTACTGGAGATATAAAAATTTAAACTATATTTTAAATTTCTTTCTAATGAGCAGATTTTACTCTTTGAAATTTAATAGCATGTTGCCCTTGAAATGATAATATTTTATTGTTGTTGTTAATTGCGAAGTCGTGTCCGACCCATCGCGTCCCCATGAACAACGTTCCTCCAGATCTATAATATTTTATTATAATGTTGTAAATCATGATATGTGTTTTATTTCAATACATATTTCAATGTAATAAAGTTTTTATAATATGATTAAAATTATTACATTTATTATTTAAAAAAGACCACAAGATTGAAAATAAAAAATAAATTTTATCACTAACAATTGCCATTAGGGATATCAGTATTACAAAATATAAGATTATTTATTTTTCCATCCAAATTTGACTAAGGCATAAAAAAGAACATACCATTGCAATACACTTTAAAATACTGGTTTTGTGATTATAAACTTTTCATTTTTCTGTTTTTTTTTCATGACAGTTAAGCCTATCTCTGTGAGACTGAATAGAGATAGATGATAGATAGAAGACAGATGAATGGATAGATGGATAGACAGACAGGTGATGGGTGAATGGGTGGGTAGGTGGGTGGATGGATAGATAGAGATTAAAATGTCAAAACAGTGTGTTAACTGTTTTCTTAACAGTATGTCAAGCTGTTGGTAATAATTTCTGAAAATGGTTTCTGTGTTTTGTTTTTACTTAAGTTTTTTATTTGTATTTATAACCATCAAATACAATATGGGCAAACATGAAGAAGATCCCTCAGAATTAAACTAAAAATATTTTGCTGAAGGTCATAATCAATGTATTTGGAGATGAGTATCTTCAAATTGTTCACTCAAACATTGAGTGTTGCAGGACTATGACATAACATTGTACTTCAAATTAAACGCTTGCATATCAAGTACCCTTTTTGTCAATTATATACATTCTTTATGATATGCTACATAGAAGCATATCTAAGAAAAGGCTTAATAAATCTTAAGTGTCTCTATTCAGAAAATCCAAATAGTTCCATCTCAATGTTTCAAACTGAAAAATTGAAACAGGACTTACTCAGCTTCATTAGCCACTAAGGTCCACCGATAAGTCTCTCTGCAGCACATATGCAGAAATCCTGTTTACTGGGATGAAGTGAGGTAGCCATTATTGTTTGGCACTTGGCTAGGAAGCGTCATGTCAACATTATCAATTCAAAGTACCTTTTGAAAGCTCTGCACTACCCAAGAATAAATTCACCATAAAATCTGAATAAATGGTGAACAATAGAACTAGATTTGGCTCTATATTTAACTTACATTCACACAAAAGAGTACTTTATAGCCATCAGCTATTTCTCAGCTACTTTTGCTCCTATATCACTTCTAGGATCCATCAGTTTATCCCCAGTGTTTCACCTAGAGTCACTTATTACAAATGCAGTTTTTGGGAAGAACTGCATTGACAACAATATATTATCAAGCCAAGCAAGTAAGCTTCCTGAATTGTGTTCCTTTACATTATATATTAGTATATTTAAATTTAAAATATGACATACAAAGGATTATACTTATAATGTTTCATTCTATTTTCAAAATAAGCATTTTCTTTTTTTTAATATCTGGAAATAAAGTTTATTAATGATCACAAAATACAGTATACTGGATGTCGAAATAAAATAATACAGTCTGAATTGAATTGAATTCACTGCTATATTTCAGTCACTTCCACTTATTTAAGATGACATAAATAACTATAAGCAAGTTTTATGGTTTTATGGTTATATTCTACTGTTGCAACAATTGATCATAACATATAGTGTCCCATAAAATACACATCTCTGACTTATTAGTCCTCATTAGTAAAATATCTGCTTTCTCATTAAAGCTGTAGAGTGAAGTATACATTTAGAGGTGAGAGCAGATGGGAAATTACTATGGATAATCTATGGTTAAGATTGCACCAGGTATATTCCCAACAGTTCCTGCATTGGAGAAAACACATAGTTAGCAAAATCTATAGCTTGATGCTTAATTATTGACCAAAAATCAAAATAGTGATTTTTGGCAAAATAAATACAAAGCCAGGCAGGAAAAAGTATGTGTCAGGCCTACGTGAATAATGATGTAGGCCAGAGTTGTCAAACTGCCTGCCCATGGGCCAGATGTGTAATATGGAAGCCATTCCCACCCCAAGGGGAAAAAAAGTTGTGATACATTGCGACAAGTCACGTGACACGGTAAATTTGACATCCCTGATGTAAGATAATTCAGCCATTTCTTCATTTGCATATGCCATATGTCAACTCATTTTTGCACCTGTATTTACACAAAGGGAAAAAACAGTCAAACCTATCAAAAACAGTACTGTAAAAACAGATTAGAGACACAAGTTAAGATAGGCAAGAAAATGGTAAGTGAGCACCTGTCCACCCTAGATGAGTTCAAATCACCAGAACCAGATGGACTACACCCCAAGGTTCTGAAGGAACTGGCTGATGTGATCTCAGAACCACTGAACTATATCTTTCAAAGATCCTGGATCACTGGGGAACTACCAGAGGACTGGAAAAGAGCTGATGTAGTTCCCATCTTCAAAAAAGGAAAAAAAATGGATCCAG
>JANHFS010006425.1:35221-46909 GCA_032467975.1 Trimeresurus albolabris | reverse complement strand
GAAATGGTATAGGGTTTCCTGCCTGAGCAGGGGGTTGGACTAGATGACCTCCAAGATCCCTTCCAACTTTATTATTAGTATTATAACCTGGGACCTTCCAGATATATGGATTTCAACTCCCAGACCCAACCATGTTAGTAACCTAGTCTCCTGTGGCAGAACTGATGATGTCAGGAGAAATATCTGACCATCTCCATCCTTCCTGTATCCCCGTTTAGGGCCTTTTGACTTTTAAGGTAAGGCAGGGGATGCTGACTTTCTGCCTCATTCTGCACATAGGAACAGATAGTTGAAAGTTGTGCAATGGGATTAACACCAGACAAACAAACAAGCAGAAAACATTACTCTAATCAAGGAACTAAGGAGAAAACCATATCCCCACCAAAACTGGCAGGGCAACCTATTTTATATAAACAGGGAACAAATCCCACACTCACTAGTACTGATGATGTTACCTACTTGGGTAATGTCCCCAAACAAACAACCAAGTCCAGAGAGCACCAAAGACTCTATAATTATTTATGTTCATTAGACTTATTTGCATCTGCTTTGTTTGGTTACACAGGCAAACATTATTATTTTTGAAAAATAATCATGTAGTTTCAAAAAAGAAAACAAAAGTAGATTTTGCTAATGGACACTGATCACTGAAACATCTTTTGCTGTATTGCAAGTACACTTTGGATGGTGTGCTAAAGGAAATTATTACTTCTTGCTGCCTTAGAATAACAAAACAATCTTAAGTAAGGCTTTTTACATTCTAGAAGGCTGCATGAGCCGAGTAAGCATGCTATCATCGGGTTAATGCAAAAACAGTTTGACAGCAGAACGTGACATCTCTGTTAAACATTTTGATAGCAGAAAGGATCACACAGGAAATGCATATTTAGTTTAAACAATTCCATGATGTTGTGACACGGGAGGTCAACTAAACTTGACTTAGCTTCTTTCTTGGACATGCTTCCTATCTTTCACTATGACATGACAGTGCATTATTAGCAAAGACTGAAAGTATAAGTGACTATAAATAGCTCTTTAACTAGACCAAAACTTTTGAAGGGGACAGGCAAAGAACTGGAGATGAGAGGCTAGTTGTTTGAGCCACATTATTGGGCAAACTATTTTGAGTCATTCAGTTGGATGTACTATTCAACTGGAAACATTTAGAGGCCAGAAGAGATTTGTGGAAGGCTCTACAGTCCTTCCTATTTATGGGCCTGGCTGTAAGACAGTGCTACATTTATTACAATGCCTTTGTGCTTTTTGGATTCCCAAATGTTCCTATAACACATTCAAATTTAAAAGTTCATACTTGACAGTCTTGTATCTCCACAAAGAAAGAACTGTTGTGTGTGAAAGTTTTGTAACATGGAATTTGTATGGAACAACATATTGGTGATCAATTTATTTATTTATTTAATAGGCCATCTATCTTGCTGTTCAAATGAATTAGTTTTGTTGCCATCAAGCAGCAAGAATCTTATTTATTAGACAACAGTTTATTGTTTATCTGCAATATGTTGAAGTAACCAATATAAACTCATGTGCATGCATACTTGATGTTAGATACAGTGTAAAGATTGGAAACTTTGATTAACCAGTGAGTGACCTTTCTTAGGTATTTTATGTGTGAACTGCTATTCCTGTCACAAATTCTCTGCAATATTTGTTGAGATGCTAAGCAGCAAGAATAGGAGTTATAATTTGTAGAATTTGTCATTGGAGCCCTATTATTAAGGGGTGTTACCGTAATCTTATTTCAGTATAATGCTTGAATCTGAATGGGTCGTCATCTTTCTTTGTAATTCCAGAGTGTTTTCTGATTATTGCAATTAGTAAATTCTGTACAGTTATTCTATCCCTTTTTCACTAAGCGATTTTTATGGCAGGAAAAAATAAAAATAATAAGATATTAATGCATGGTATCTTATTGTTTAGCAAAAAAAGGCAACCAAAGGAGAAAAGTAGATACATTTTCATTATGATTCTTGATGTTTGTATGTACGTATGTGTATGTATTTATGCATTCATATGTATACTGTATACGTACGCAAACATAGATACATTGATCAAATTTACCAGATTTCCTGAAAATTACATAGTAATAAAGGAAATTGGGTTAATCGGGCAAATATATTACTTGATATGCCCAAATAAATAATTGAATAAATATTAAGGTCTTTATTATGCTATGTGTAGCAGAAAAACATTAGCATAATAAGAAAATAAAGTACTGTAATAAGTTATCTGCTTCACAAAGCAAATGTGATGTGATATAGTATCTCTGATCTAAAACTGTATTCATACATACTCTTATTATGCCTTTTTAATCAGAGTTTATTCTTCATCTCATACTATTACAATATAAGAAATTCCTTTAAAATAATAAGAAAATGCAATGTTTTGCCTTTTACTTTATTTTTCCCCCTCCTAATTAATACCTTGCTAATTGAAACATCTTCTCAGTTATATAGGGGATTGTGAAATTCACATGGAGCTCTCCAAGCTTAAAGTAGGAGTGAAAGGACTACAGGTAGGTACAGAACAACTTATGAAACATTTTTTAGATATTTGCTTTTTTTTTCCTGGGAAAAAATCAACTTTTTTTTTTTTTTTTGCAGTTGCATGGAACGTTACGAGTAATTCTGGAGCCCCTTCTGACAGATATACCCTTTTTTGGAGCTGTAACTATGTTTTTTCTACAGAAACCTGTAAGTCAATTCTGATACACCATTATAGAAACAGAAAGAGGACAGCTGTGTTAGACTAACCAGGAGTCTGGTAGCACATTTTCCAACCAACAAATTTTATGAGAAGACTTTTAATTTATAAGTCAAATTAACAAATTAGCACTCTTCATTTTTTTTTTGCCAATTTAGAAATAGTATCCTTCCAGATTAGGACTGCTGATTTACACATTGGTCAGTATGTTTTATAACAGACTTGAGAAAGTTCTTCTGAAATAAGGAAGATTATTTCTTCTTCCCAAACATCATTTTAAACAAAGAATACCAAACCAAACAGGAAGATAGCTTTAAAGCATGCCAACATACTACTGTTCAGAGATAGTAGTATTTAATAAGTTAGGTTAATTTAACTCCAAATATTTCACTGTAGCTTTTCACGGAAGTATCCTCCATGATAGCTCACTGATAGAAATAAAAGTATGAAAACTTTAAGGAATAAAATCAGCACTGAAAGAGCAATTTAGAATATTATGTAACTTAGTGGTAGCCCTTATTAAAGTAAAATGAAGCCATTTAAAAATAATTAACCCAACATTTAATAGTGTAAGTAAAGAATTCTATTGAAGATGAAGATGAGTCATTTCAGGTGAGCCAGATTGCATTACCCCTGCCTCAGTCCATCCCTAACCTATTGAGAAAGTAACTTCTACTCCAATTTTCTTGCTTTGTATTAAAGGAGATTTTGATTTTCTCCATGTAGGTGCAAGTATGTAAACCAATCTATCTAATGAGTGGATTTCATTCCATCTCATACAACTTCTACTCCTAATGGTTAGCGTCTCCCCCAAATCCCTGGACTATGTCTTCAAGGCTGAACCTTTTAAGTGTCCTTAGTGGAACCATAAAATTTTGGTGCCTCCCTCCCTCCGTCCCTCCCTCCCAAATGTTCAGTACACTGTCACAGCAAACTGCCATACAACTGTAAATTAAAACTCTAGTATGGAAAAAAAATTGTTTCATGTATTTGAACGGTGTCTGGTGGGGCAGCTACAGAAGCCAACTAATCTATAAATCTATCAGTAGTCTATTTCGATTAACATACAGCCTGTGTACCCAAAGTACAGGATGATAAGAGAAAGGCATCATCTGAAATCCTCTATTATCACACCAATATGCATAAGATCACAGCTTTTATATTGTGCTCTAGAGACCTTTACATCACTCTGACTTTTCAATTATTTTGTATACTAGGAAAAAATAGTATTAGTTCCAAAAATTGTTTTGCCTTAAAATTCCTTAGCTTCCTCTCTGCCTCATTGCACTAAAATTAATGTTCACATTAATTGTTCTCGCATATTCAGACACCATCTTCACCTATATGCTGTATTTATTTTTTTGTATTTTGTTGATTAAATTTCTACACGGCCCATCTCACTTAAGTTACTTTGGGTGCTTTGTAGCACCAGAATAAAACCATATAAACACATGTACCAAATGCAAATTGAAAACAAGAGTTAAAATTTACAAGGAAAAACAAAAATCAGTTAAAATTCAGAAGACTAAAAGCATTGAAAGAGATGTTTTATTGAACAGTAGGATTCATGGAAGAGGTTTCTGAACCCCTGGTAGTCATCTCCAACCCCATGGAAGAAGCAGGGAAGAAAGTCTCCGCAGTGCTATGATACTTCAGCACTCAGAATGCATATTATTCCTCAAACCAGCTATGTGAGTTCTGGCATTAGCAAAGTACATACATCTAACAGACATGTGTCAAGTTTAGAACATTGACACATGCCGATTGTCTCAGCCTTTCATTGCAAGGGCATGAGAAGAATCCAGTCAGAATGACAGGCTCCAGTGAAGGAAATGAACCAAGGTCTTGATGATGCTTATTCATCTCCTTTGAATGCAAACCATTCAGTTATGTTATTGCCCTGAGGCTGCCTTGCTAGATGGCTAGTTTTCTTGCTCGTGGAACTTGTAGCAGTAGCCAAAATGCCTTTTATAATAGGTGGGTAATAGAAATGACCACATAATTCCTCAAGGCTTGAGTGGTTGACAGTCTGAATTCACTCAGAATGGCCACACAATACTCATCATGCTGAATTAAAATACCATGAACATATCAGATGAATGAAGGATGCTTCATTAGATGCTCTCAAATGTCTGAATCATTTTATTGTATAATTATGGTGATTTTATTATACTCAATATTCTTGACTTTTTCAATGGTATGCTATATGCTCTGGATGGAGAAAAGATTGCAGATTCCTATTGCCATCTCCAATAGGATCTCATGGACCATACGGCTAATTTGATGTAAACAGTCTTCCATGTTCCTGACTTTGACAAATAATTTTAAAACCAATTCTGTTTTCAGTTATTAACCTTTCATTTTTGTTGTTGGTTTAATTCTTATTGTAGCACTTGGAAATCAATTGGGCGGGGCTAACAAACCTGTTGGATGCTCCAGGCATTAGGTAAGTGCCTCCCTCCAAATGAGTGGGAACAATCTAAATGTTAAAGACCCAATTTGGTTTAGTGGTTCAGGTGCTGTCATAGGAACCAGGAGACTGTGAGTTCTAGTCCTGCCTTAGATATGAAAAACCAGCTAGGTGACTTTGGGCCAGTCACTCTCAGCCCAGCCCACCTCACAAGGTTATTATTGTTACAGGGAGGAAGGAGTATTAAGTATGTTCACCACCTTGAATTATTTAAAACAACAATATCAAATAAAATATCAAAATGGAGGTTAAATGTTATATGGTAATTCTACAACAGGGACAGCTTATTGTGGATGAGCACAGGGCCAATCAAATAGAAGCTATGTCCTTCATAGACATTCCGGCAAGTAGGGACCACACAGAATATTATAGATTCTTAGTTTGTTTCGTAATTCTAATTAGAAATGTCAGGGCCATTTTAGCTATTTGCTTTCTAGTGGAAATTTTTGCTTGCATTGCTACTTTAGCCACATCAGAACAAAAGTAATGCCCAAAGGAAATTGTCATACCCACAGGAAAGTTAATTACCTTATTCTGTTGAGGTTTTGAAAATAAAGATGTCTTTGGGTATTTCTCTATATTGATTTTGGTTTGGTTGTTTTAATAAAGGAAAAATATTGTGCATAACTAGCTCGGGCTTATCTGCACCTTGTTTTCTATGTTTTCTTCAGCAGACAAGATGTTCTGTCTTAAATGACTTACCTGTCTGTAACAAAGCATCCTAAACTCTCAGGCTGAAAATAAAACTGAGCATGTATCCCTTCTACTTCCCCGTCCCTGCATCCCAGATCTCTTAGCAGTCTGCTAAGATGGAATCTACAAATAATACAAGAGTTACAAGCTCAATAAAGCAGTGTGATACACATATGCTTGTTTTGAATTAAATGTCTCCTTTATTATTTCAGTTTATTGTCAGACTCGCTAATTCAAGATCTCATTGCTTCTCGGCTGGTGTTGCCAAATAGAATCACAATCCCAGTGAAAAAGAACATGAATGTGGCTCAGTTGCGGTTTCCGATTCCACGTGTAAGTCTGGGGTCGGAGTTGCGCTTTGTTAGTGAGACGCCTGGCTCAAAATATAGAAAAAAGGACCCTTCTAAAGAGTGAGGCTTACACCAACTTGTTTGTTCTTTTACACACCTGCAGTGTACTGACACTTAAAGGGGAGATTGCAAGCTTGCCCCATGCTTGTATTTGAATTAGCACAGCGGAGAGAAAGTTATAGGGCAAAAATTTATCTAATTGTCTTAATTAATAGTTGCTGTTTGCCTATTCATGTCTTTTCAATCCCTTTCTTTATCCAGAATATCACATAACTTTAAAAAGTTTGGAAAAGCTTCCTTTTGATTAAAAAAAAACATCCTGGTTTGGAGATCAGCTCAGAATGAATGAAGCTCAGTAAATTCGCAACAGACTTATAGTTAGTGCAAGTTTATTTTGGTAAATAATTTTAAAAAGGCATTGTGTGTGTCCCCCCCCCTTCTCCAATTCACCAGAGAATTATCAACAGCAAACTTACTGGCTTTTCTCCTCATCCACCACAATAAGAGGCACAAAGAAAGATTGTTAGAGGTTGATGTAAGGCTTGTAATAAAAGCAAAATGCAAAATAACAATAAGATTTTTCTAATAAATTTAAATGTTCTGCTTGCAAATCTTATTTAAATTACTTCTGTGGTTTGTGGTTCGAGACATTCCCCATTTTCCTTTATGATATGTTGATAATACTATATATCAGAGAGATCCCCCTAGGATGAACATTCTGCATAATATTTAACAATAATATGTTTTCAAGGGAGTCCTAAGAGTGTATCTTTTGGAAGCCGAAAATCTTGTGGAAAAAGACAACTTCCTTGGGGCAATCCGGGGCAAATCAGATCCTTATGCTCTCCTTCGAGTCGGTCTGGTGCAACTCCGGAGCAAAACAGTACAAAGAGACCTGAATCCCATCTGGAATGAAATGTTTGAGGTGACACTTCTCTTTGTCTATTTAGAAACAAAGTGCTGGGGTTTATTTGCAATATCACCCACCTCCTGAATCTTATGTAGCAGATTTGAAATGGTACATATCTCAAACAGTGCAAGGGAGAAATGGGGAAGGGGAAAAAAACCAAATTGTTGTGGAAGTTGACTCACATAATGCTAGATCAGGTCCTAATGCTGAAACAGGTCAGTGGTTGTGTCTTGGAGTTTTGCATATATTAGCAACAATTCTATATATGCCTTCTCCAAATTAAGACCCACAGAATGTAGGGGTGAATATAGGAATACAGACTATCTGAATGCATTTTTAAAACTAAACATGTTCTAAAAGACTTTTTGTTTCTGTAAATACTTTGAATAAGGAATATAATCAAGTGATTTGAGGAACCAGTATTTCAGCAGGAATAGGCAACCAAATACTTTTCAGATATTCTGACTGCAACATCCAGAATCCCTGAATGTCAGCCATTTTGCTTCATGTCTAAGGGCGTTGTAGTCCTAAGCATCCAAAAGTCATTTAAATATATGTCTTGTTGTCAGCAACAGAAATGGATTAATTGCAAACTAATTTACAGGAGTAAACAGTTTACAGGAATAATGGAATACTAATTTACAAAAGGAAAAAAACCCACCCATTTTAAATATTGTGCGCTTTGTCCTGTTATTTTAAAGAAAGTGAGAGAAAGGCTATTTGAAAGGCTTTTTCATGAAGCTTTTGGAATTACTGTAATAAGTTCTCTTGAAAAAAGCTTTTCAATTAAACCAATCAGTATAATAAATTAAAGAATATTTGAAAGTTTTTTGTTGTTGTTTCACCAAGAAGTCTGTTTAGGCATTAGTGCATATGTGTCAAACTTGCTGCATCATGTGATATGTCTCAACGTATTGCGACTTTTTTTCACATTGCTGGAGCTTGGGTGGGCATGGCTTTCTAGCTCTTTTGTTACTTAATTTTGCTTTCATTCATTTCAGTTTGTTGTTCATGAAGTACCCGGTCAAGATCTAGAAGTTGATCTTTATGATGAAGATCCAGATAAAGATGATTTTTTGGGCAGGTAAGGAATACAAATTTCCCCTTGTATGTGTTTAAAGTTATACAGTGTCTTTTTCTGCCATGTGGCAGCTTAGAGTCAATGGAATTGGTATGGTCATTTCTGTGCATTCAGAAACAGTGAATATTTTTGATTTGTGCATAACCTTTCTGAATGCAGGTAGAGTATTGCATGTTTGAATGCTCCTGCTTCCAAAAAAAGTCATCATAAAGAAGTATAATGTTGGGGGTGAATTAGTTCCGGCTCATCTTCTGGTCTGAGCTTTAAAAGAAGCACAACTTTTGATACAAAAAATATCTATTCCTCCAATGTGTGTTGTACAATCCCAAGAAAAATTATACCTTTTACTTGTCAATATACATATTGCATATTGAAGTTGAGCCTAAATGGTGCTTTTTCATGTCACGTTCTGTTCTAGAAAAAAGTCACTAAAATATGAGTTGGTTCTGGGTGTTTTGTCACTGGCACGTCACCCCAGATTGTTTTATTAGTAAATATGGCACGTGCCTGTCTATCACCATAACTTGCATGCACATAGCTGATTTCCACTAAGCCAGTCATTGCCATGCATGAAGAATCAGGACCACACATTAGGTTCCGGTTAAGATGATTTATGATCTATTCCTATACACAAAAATCTAGTCAACTAACAGTCAGCACTAAATTGGTGTTACATAAGAGTTAACAGAATTAAAGGGGAGTCTGGGCTTGGATTGCTTGTTGGAATGTAATGAATCATGATTGATTTTTTTTTCTTGACTCCACGGCTAGACTCTTGCCTCTTCTTCTCCTACAGTTGTAGAATTTGTAGTGGTTTGTTCCATTGCAATGGAAAGTCTCTTCTCTTATTAAATATAAATCTTAACAAGCTAGAACCTTACTCAACTTGAATTACTCATGGACTGGGCTGTGGTTTCAAAGAATTCTTACATAGAATATCCAATAGAAATATACAGCCTTACTAGGTTTTGTAAGTGAAGAAACCACTTTAGTCTCAGAGAACTCTATGTTTTTCCAGCCTAGGCATATTACATCTATTGAAGAAGAACAATGTCAATTATTATTTGTCTACAGAGAGCTTATTTTTTTTTACAACCTTTATGGTTGAACTAGGCTCAGGATCAAATATCTTCCTTGGGAGCATTCAGTTATTAGAAGCCAGAATATTTCACGGACCTATATAGGAGATACTATAATTTTTTTTAAAAAAAAAGCAAAGTTCAGTATAAGGTGCTATAAGCCTCCATAGCAGCATGTGGTACCTATTCATTATGAAAACAAATACGACTGTCCCAGAGGATTTCCTTTGTGTGACTTTTTATTTTTTTCACAGCTTGGTTATAAACCTTGTAGATGTGATGAAAGACAGAATTGTTGACGAGGTAAGTTTTGTTTTGGCTTAACACGTGTCACAGTAGTTCTTAAAAGGGATGCCTATTTTTTGAGTGGTTTACCAGCTATAAAAACATTAGGTTTTTACTAAATGTAAATTTTAGTAGGACTACTTTTTCAGGCATTTGAGTTCTCATTGCTGTTATGGGAAATTAGAAATGTTTCCATAGGCTGTGAGATAGAATAATGTTGTTAAAATCTTCACAGATTAATAGTTTTGTGGTAGCATTGGTTTTCAAGGGAAATTTCACTATACTGAGGGTTTGTGGCACCACAGGTATGTATGTGTGCAAGTATACAGATCAAGTGGTGCAAGAATCTTTGCACCATCAAGTAAATGAGTGCACATGTAGTACAATAAGATTACTGATCTTATTCTGCTTCTTAAGAGACTAAGTGGATCAACTGAATACTTAGCATTTTGAGAGTATTTAAATGGAGGAGCAATTTGCTTTTGAGTAGGACATGGATGGTCCAGCTAGCTTGCAGCTATCAGCTCTTCAGAGTAGACCAGATCAGGAAACAGACTCCACAGGAACTATTCTTTTATCAAGATAGGATACAATACAGGTAGTTCTCTACTTACAACTGATTGCTTAGCAACCATTTGAAGTTCTGGTTTCCAACAAAAATGCCCATTACAGACAATAAGTTTGCTTAATGACCGTGGGACTTACTTTACAACCGCCATATTCACTTAACCACCACCACAGAAAAGGACATAAAATTGGGCATAGTTATGTGGTGATCTACTTAATGACCAGCACAACTTACAGCCGTAATTCCAGGCTCAATTATAGTCATAAGTCAAGGACTATCTGTAACAGAATCTTATAGGCCTGATTGTGCTTTAATTGCTCCTCCCTCTTATATCCCATTGAATCAGGAGGAGCCTTTCTATATCCCAGAACCTAAGAAATGTCCTTCAGCCCCCCTCCCTCAAGATCCCCAATTCTTTACAGTGGCTGATTGGCTTTCAGGATAAACTAAATAGCACTACAGAGTTTTGGGGTGAGCTGCAAAACTGAGAAAACATTGGGGGGGATGAGGTTGATGTATCTAAAACGTTGCCAGGAGTCAAACTTGAACAAGACTTTCTAAAAAGGGTGGAGGACTATCCTTTCCTTCTGCAGCATAAAAATAATTTATTTGGGTACTGTCATTGATTGTAAAATTAAATGCCATCTGTCCTTGTGCCTCAGCAATCATGGTTTTTTTCCTTTTCTAGCTGAACAAATACAGTTAAAAAATAACAGGTTTTTAAGGTGTATCATCTGAAAGCATAAAACATCAAGATAAAGGAGTTCCTCCATTTCTCCTTGAATACAGATCAATATAAAGATACAGTTTCGTGTGTATTTCTGGCACTGATGTAGTTTCTTTCTTTTTGTGAAGTGGTTTCCGTTGAGCAAGATCGCAAGTGGGCATGTCCACTTAAAGCTTAAGTGGTTTTCTTTGGTCACCAATCAAGAGAAACTTAGCGAGGTGAGTGCTTTGGGGGACTTGAGAAGAAATATATGCTGCAAAACAGCTGAAAGAACTCAGAACAAAGAAATAGCCCAGTATGTCTGCCATCTTGTGTAATTTCTTCTGAGAGCTGTATTTAAACCATCATTGTAGTAAACAGAGTTGCATTGATTGGGCAGGATTTGCATCTCTGTGGAGTTTGGGGTAATATCACACTATTGGGCAATGTTTCTATTACCCTCTAATTATTAGAGGATGGAAGAGGGCCTTGGAATATTTGTAGTGTTCATATGTGTATATTATTTTTTTGTGGAATTGTTTGTTTTTAGGATAGGAATGGTCTTGCCACCGGAATGCTCATAGTGTATTTGGACAGTGCTTTAAACCTTCCTGTAAGTAAACAAATAAATAACATTTTCACATATTCTCTGGTCACATAAACTTAAATGTTTACATGTTTATGCTTACTATTCGTACAAGATGCGATTTGCAGTGGCAAAGCACATCTATATACCTGACATAAGTTTTTGCAAGGCGTTCAAACCGGTCAGTCCTAGAGGAGATCAACCCTGACTGCTCTTTAGAAGGCCAGATCCTGAAGTTG
>JANHFS010006424.1:40012-51785 GCA_032467975.1 Trimeresurus albolabris | reverse complement strand
CAAGTCATAAAGTGGCCAAGATTGGGGACCTCTGATCTATGAAACTGTTTTACTCTAGCTATATGTACCCATCCTAGGAGATCTAGTACAGTGAGCAACATCACCCACCATTTAAATTTCATCCATTGTTAAATTATGTCAGCTTGTCAGACCTCAGAAACTTGCCTTTTTGGGGAGGTGGGGTGGGGTTGTCACATCTGCTCCAAAATGTCCTTATAAGAAAGCCTTTAAAACATGGTTCTTTTAGCAGGACCTGGGCCAGGATAATTTGTGATGATCCCACATCGATACTGGGATTGTATCCCTTGATTTTTAGTATTTCTTTTTCACAATACAGGTTGTCTCCCTCTGTGTGTTTTCTATTATTGTTTTAATATATTGTACATTAACATAGAGTTACTTGGGTTCTTGAGGCAGCTTACCAGTTGAATAAGTAATAAATAAATTTCCGAACATAGTACTGGGCAGCAATTATTCATCCAGGAGTATAAAGTTGATGATGAAGGCAGGTGCTTTGCTTTGGAACAGGTACACATCTCTTTTGTTATTGCTTTTTAAATTAAAAAGAACATTTTAAATAGAAATTAAAATCCAGTGGTGCAGAAAATCTGGGATACCCCAAGGAGTTGTTTGCTGTCCTACAGGTGTGTGTAGGATTCTCTCCTCATAATCTTATAAAAAAAATAAGAACATGATTTCCATGTTGAGATATACAATTTAATGGAATTCAGCAACATATCTCTGTAGCCCTCTTTAAGAATTCAGATTCTCCAGCTTCCCCATTTTGACAAGTGAGTTGAAAAACACAGTGATTATTATGAACAAGGGTTCCTCATTCCTCAAAGGCTGTTGAGCAAAATTCAGTTCTAGTGACCCCAGAAGCAAGGTCCAAGTGAATGCCCCCATTTCTTCTATATGGATAGACTTGCTGAATAAAATTCTTCAAAACAGGTTTTGTGTACTCCTTCCTCACCAATTTGCTGTCAGGAGTATAAGCATGAGGTGGGCCAAAGAAGTACAGCTTCAAAATAAGTTTTTAAGCCAATTTTAAATATAAAAATACCCTCCAATCATTCACATTTCCCTGGGAAGTAGGCTGTTAACAGTTGTGTTTCCTGTCCCAATATCCATCTGTTACAAGTGTTTTCTTCAAATATAATTTGAAAACGTATCTGACACAACCAGAAATGGAGCATGCCTCAATCCTTCTCAGTCAGCTTTTAGTTGCAGAGTACCGCCATTCAAAAGTCTTATTTATAAAGCAGGCGTCAACAAAAAGTACACTAGAATTTCCTGAGAGATTTCTGGGTGAAATGCAGTAATTTGTTTTTGACTCCAAATTATTTGGCAATAATTCTTCTTTGCCACTACCCTCCCATCACACTGTGCTTGTAAAAATGAACAATACACATTTTTTTCTTTTTATTGTGTTAGTATAAATCCTGATACAATACCTTATTCCGGTACAATGATATTTATATAATATACTTAAATTCTTAACAATCTGTTATTTAGGCACTTTGGAGTATTACATACAGAGAAGAAGAAAGAAAAAGTGGATATTCCATCAATACTAGTGACAATTTAGGGTACTAATGTTATAAGCATTATTATTATTATGTTGTTCAAAATTAAAATATAAAATTGGAAATGAGAAGCTGAAGGAAGAGCATACAGCAATACACACTTTTGAGTGGCTCTGTATTGGAACATGATGCTTTATCTATTATCCTTACCTGTGAAAGGAAGAAACTGTCCCATCACTAATACTGCAGATAGGTGCAATTACTATCCTTATTTGCCTATGGAGGAGGAATAATGAGAACATCATCTTGTACTCTAGAACAGAGGTCTCCAACCTTTTTCTTTTGGCGGCCCAGTGGGAGAGGGAGGAGCAGGCCACATTCACACGCACATACAAACAGGCGAGCATGCGCACCATGCAAATGGGGCTGTGAGCATGCACGTGAGGCTCTCAATGACAACGGCGCCTGTTTGAGGCTTGTGACACCACCGCCTCCAGGCTCGCGGCGATGCTACCACCAGCGTGAGGCACTGCGGCCTGCAGCGATGCCACCCCCCGGTGTGAGGCTTATGCTGCTGCTCCCATGTGAAACTTACACCACGGCCCACAATGATGCTGCCCCTGGTGTGAGCCTCACTCTGCTGCCCCCATGCGAGGATCAGACTGTGGTCCACCTGCTGCTTATGGCACTGCCGCCGTCCGCACAATATTAGCAGCGCTGCCGCTGCCTGCACAACAATTACGGCAAAGGTAGCATGAGGGGGGGGGGGTGAGCCCAGCTACTCAGTAGCTACTGCCCAGCTACTCATGCGGCCTGGCGGCCAAGAGGCCACGGCCAATAGTGGGCCGCAGCCCATAGGTTGGGGACCTCTGCTCCAGAATGTCATGTGCAACACTTGCTTGTCTTCCCCACAAATCAGCGACCTAACAATATCATTAAAATGAAGAGAACTTAGGACTCAGTTGGACAATCCACTACCACCACCTTAGAGCACACTGCAAATTTTGGATTCCATTTTGGCAGCTCCTAGAGCCAATTCAGACCTCAGTTGTTTCAGACCAGCAGCACAGGTTTCCCCCATTTTGCAATCAAAAACAGCTGAAATGAGCCCTCAAAGCAGCTTCATATCATTTGAAAAACTAGAGCCAGCGTGAGTGGCCATGTGGTTAGTATGGTAGAATAGCACTTCATCATGGTATTAACATCATCAGAATATTTCCAAAGTGTAAAAACCCCAAAGGGGAAAAAACACTGCTTGAATCCAAGCTCTGTACATTTCCATCAGCTCCCTACCATGAATGATCCTTAGCCACCCAAAAAGTACTAAGCTCAGTTCTCCACCTCTCCAAAAACTGTCCTCTCTGAAGCTAGAGTAACTAGGAGTGTCTTCTCATGTGAAAGCATCTTAAGTTGCATTTCATCCCTTGTCCAATCTCCTTCCTGATCTCCCTAAATGAAGTCCAAACACCGCTTTAAACTCCCCCAAAGGGATGCCATAAAAGTAGAACCAGATTCAGCAATTGAGGTGCTAAACAAATACAAGCTTGAACGCCCATAATTCTGCAAAATATAGGACTTTTTTTCATTGTATTACTGGACAGTAGAGCCTTCCATAGATCTGATTATGCCACTCTAAGATATTGTTATATTTACTCTTGTCCATTGATTTAGTCTGCTTGTGTTCTTTAAAGCCCTTGTTCACTAGTCATCCATTAAGAATAAATGGATGGCAATCTGTAGCACGCAACAGGAGAAAGCTTTCAGCAGCCGTCTGCAAGAGAGGAGGCAAGTGTTATTAAATGTGAGACAGCCAGTTATTGGAAGTCAGCTTCAGGTGTTTTATGAATTGCTGAAGCATTAAAACGTAATTCCTATAATGAATGGTTTGCTTGTGCTCAGCTTTTCATGTTTTTTTTAAAAAATAGGAAAACAGCTAATTGACACTTGGTTAAATGCATGGGAATATGAAACTGCAGAGAAGCACATCCAAGTCCTGACAGCTCGTAACTGATAGGCTTCATTATTGCCTGTTGGACTGAGATGAAATGAGAATATGCTGGGATCTTGCCGAGTATCTGCTTTCCCCTGTGCAGGTTTCTTATTGCAATTTGTATGTAGCTAATAGGCTGATAAACACATGAATCAAAGTTAGCAGAAAGGGCAGCGCGGGATTTTGTTGTTGCTGCTGCTGTTGGTAATAAAACAGTAAGTTACTTTTTCTCCACTGACACCTTTTTATATCATCATCCAGCTAATGCCACAATATAGTTTTTGTAATGGATATACGATAGTTGTAGAATTTTTATTTCAAAACCTTCCATATCTTCCATAGCAAACATATGCAGACTCTATGCAGAAACATCTGGGAGGCTACAGGGCATCTTCAGCTTCCATAGCTGGTAGCAGAGCAGTTGTATTTAAGTCTCACTCTACTGCACAGGTGTCAAACTCGTCACGTGACATGCCGCGACGTATCGCAACACTTTTTGCATTGCCGGCAATGGGGTGGGCACGGCTTCAGTATGATGAAACCGGCCCGTGGGCTGGCAGTTTGACACCCCTGCTTTACGGTAACCATCCATAATAACTCAAAGCTCCCACCCTTTTTAAATGTGCTTGTGGTGTCTCTTTCATCCCCGCGAAGCCCCTTCACCACCTGCTACAGAGGTCAGTTTGTCAGTGACACACCCCAGTTCTGTGCTTCTGCATATTTAGAGCATTACAGAGCTTAGAAAATTGGTGGAAGTCCCATCTCTGTGTGCACCCACCCCAAGGTAGCACCTTGTGAACTGTAGCTCCCACTAAGTACCTATGACTTTTAGCCACCATAACATTACCCTGTTTAACCTTGAATTAATTGTCTTTGGCTTGATCATCATTCTCTGTTTTTTTCAATTTTGTTTCTTAATTTCAAAGCAATCATTCTCACCTTCACTTTGAATCCGCATTTGCTTTCTGCAAGAAAATCTGAGCCCATCTGCCAGGCTGTCAAGGTAGAGCAGGATCAAACTGTGATACTGATCCAGCTCCGGGTGCCTCTGTCATTCATGTACAGGCATATATGCTCTGGATAGGAGCCCTGCAAATCACACTCTAGAACTTCATCTGCCCAGACAGGATAGCAATGCTGCTTTTGGTGCATTTGCTTCAAGTGCCTAAGGATGAGAACCCTTCAAGTTGAATGAGACTAGGAAACCAAAGTTATGAATGCTAATAGTACTTTTACTTATAGTTGCAGTAGCAGTATTTTGCAAGTCTCAATGTGCTTCCTATTTCTTCCTTTTAGCTTTATGAAAAACTAGGGATGATCAGGTCTGAATCGCTTTCTCAAATTACATTTCTGCCCTGGAGTCAGATATCTTTTTTTCTGACCATTGTCTTGGTTGCATTTGTTTTACTTGTTCTTCGGGGTTATTCTTTCTGTCAGTTACAGAGGTTGGATTTGTGTAAGACTGCTTTCTGGGAATAAAATTTAAAAGTGGCAGATTCCATTGTCCACATAGGATCTCAGGTACTTGCTGCACCCTAACCCAGAAGAAATATCAAAGCTTTCTAATAGATCCAGTTTTATAGTTTAAAAAAATCTCAGATGACTAAAGGCTCTGATGCTTCCCTGATTATGGCTCCAATTACTCTGCTAAGTGGCATTCTTCAGCCCTGCTACCACACATCTCCATATGGATGGCCATCCAAGATGCTAACGCTTTCAGCCCTAATTCCATGCTTCCATTCTTCCTGAGGGTAGCAGGAAATGTCTTAGGCCAACCCATCTTCTATGCCAGGAGTTGCCAACCCCCGGTCCGTGGACCGGTACCAGACCATGACATGCCAGCAATCGGTCCGCACAAGCAAGCAAAGCCCCATCCGCGGGATGCAGGCAGCACACAAAACCACACCCCCTCCGGTCTGTGAAAAAAACCTCTCTCCACGGAACCGGTCCCTGGTGCCAAAAGGTTGGGGATCTCTGTTCTATGCTATCAAGTTCTGGTTGCATCAAGAAAAAAGAAAAGGGATGCTCTTTCTTATTCCAGCATCCATCACCTAATTAACTTTGTTGTAGGGGAATCATCACTATTACCACCATTAACTGCACTCTGCAATCATGGAGCTCAGAGATAAGTTATACTTTGTGGAACTCTCTGTCTGCATGGCTAAGTATCAACACGTATGATAAAATGCCCTAATTTCTTGTGGGAAAAGATAAGCCCATTCCTATCTCATTTGGCAGAGGACAAGAGGCAACTGCACCTTTTTTTTTTTCAAATAGAAGCAGCACTTGTTGTGGAATAGGAATTAAATACAGTAGCTTATCATGCCGGGTATCTTTTGTTGCCCTCCATTGTCATGCCTGACTTTGCTCTACTGAATTGATGCTGAACTGAGAGCTTTCCTTTTGATAAGGATGGATTATTCTACACTAAGACTGATGACACCCAGATAGGATTCAAAAGCTTCACATGACTGCATGAAAATGGGAGCTGCTGCATCCCTGTTTCACCTTTCTTGTTACAGTTCTCTCACTTCTCAACAAAAAGGTCAGTAGTCTTTCAAATAAAAATATTCACAGTTCTTTGCTCCAGGAATTATGGTAGAGATTGGCACCACATTACGCACTCAACAGAATCAGTCTTCAAATTCCAAGCGTTTGTTCTTGATGTTCTCCTTTGCCAGTTGTTTGGAGACCATATGGCTCCCATTGAAGATTTGTGGGCTTCCATAACAACAGTCTTTGTGTCTTGTCAGTTGTTTTGCAGATGTACCATAGTATGTTCTAAGCCAAACTATCACATTGTTTCTAAGAGATGTCCAGAGTTATATCAGGAAATGCTCCCCCTCCTGCAAAAAGGATTGATTGGGTGTTTCTCCGGGAGAATAGAGTCTCATCTTGATTTCTAAGTATTTTATTGTTCCTAAGATGGATGTCAGACTCAGATTTATATGGGATGTCTGCTGCGTCAACTCTTTTTTGAGGTGCTTTCATTCAGGGTATCAGTTGCTTCCATCCTTTTTTGCGGAAAGGAACACTGATTGTATCTAGAGGTATGGAGCATATACTTTCATGTATTGTATGTTTATTATTTCTCCTTCCTATGTTTTATAGTAGATCCGTTTCCCAAGTTTGTGTGCACAGCCTCGAGACTTTTTCTAAATAACATGGTAATCCCTCAGCCTCCAAGATATCATTTTGTTTCTTTATTTAGAGAACTGGCTTCGGGTGGCCATACCTATGCCAGTCTTGCTGCTCCTACAGAAGGAGTCTTCATATCATTTATAAGACATCTTCCTTTCACCCCTCACAGATTACTCAAGTCACAGCAGTTGCTCTCCTGTGTGGCATAAGAGTAGCATTTATTCCTGGCCTTCCATGCTTATATAAGGGAGTTTCTCCAAATAGATAATGGCAAGCATCAATCAAGCAATGCCCCATCCAATTTGCTCTCACGCCATGAGAACAACAGCAGGATTGGCAGCTCTCCACTGCCATAATTGCCTGACAGAGTTATGCCTGGAACCAACGTAGGCTCATCCCTCCACTTTCATTCAGCCGGATAAACTGGGCTACCACCCTCAGTACAACTTCTGGAAACTTCTCCTCCCCTTCATCATTTTGTGACAACCAGACCCTCCTCTAGATAGAAGCTTGCAAGTGTGAATCATAGAAACAAAAAAAAGCCGTGTTTACTTCGATATCCCTACATGTGGATTCACAGGTGATCACTGAAAGTTCTGAAGTTACAGCTAAGTAATTTTCATAGGAGGAAAGCTATTTTAATCTTGGATGGCAGAAGATCAGGAATCTGGGAGCACCTTTTCCAATGAACAAATGTTATTAATAGAAATAAAGGTTTCCCCTGTCCAGTCATGTCCAACTCTAGTGGGCAGTTCTCATCTCTGTTTTTTAGCCAAGGGAGCCAGCATTATCTGAAGACACTTCCATGGTTATGGGGCCAGCATGACTATATGCCAAGGCACCCAGAACAGTTCCCAGAACAGATACCACCAAAGTGGTATCTATTTATCTATTCACATTCAAATTGCTAGGTGGGCAGGAGCTGGGTCAAATAACGAGAGCTCACTTGTTGTGCGGTGCTCGGGTCTTGAACCCAGGCTGACAGCTTTCCAGCTGACAAGCTCAGCATCTTTAACCACTGACCCATTGTGCCCCCATTAATAATAAGCATGCAAGAGGGAGCTTGGAGTCCTAGTGGACAGTCACTTAAATATGAACCAGCAGTGTGCTGCAGCTGCCAAAAAAACCAACACAATTCTAGGCTGCCTTAACAGAGGAATAGAATCAAGATCGTGTGAAGTGTTAATACCACTTTATAGTGCCTTGGTAAGGCCACACTTGGAATACTGCATCCAGTTTTGGTCGCCACAACATAAAAAAGATGTTGAGACTCTAGAAAGAGTACAGAGAAGAGCAACAAAAATGATAAGGGGGCTGGAAGCTAAAACATATAAGGAATAGTTGCTGAAATGGGGTATGTCTAGTTTAACGAAGAGAAAGACGAGGGGTGACATTGTAGCAGTGTTCCAATATCTCAGGGATTGCCACAAAGAAGAGGGAGTCAAGCTATTCTTCAAAGCACCTGAAGGCAGAACAAGAAGCAATGTATGGAAACTAACCAAGGAGAGAAGCAATCTAGAACTAAGGAGAAACTTCCTGACAGTTGGAACAATTAATCAGTGGAACAACCTGCCTCCAGAAGTTATGAATGCTCCAACACTAGAAGTTTTTAAGAAGAGACTGGACAACCATTCACTGGGTGAAATAAGACAGGGGGATCTGCTTGCCTCTATATTAGCTTGCGTAAGTACTCATTTCTCAGTGAATTGCAAATAAAATAGCTACTGATCAAATACTCATATTTTGTCTATAATTAAATGCACCATATGTTGCTCAGTTTTATCATCCCTCTCTCTCCACTCTATTTTTCAGCCACTCTAATTTGTTACCTACTGTTGGCTTTTTCCACTGTTTTCTCCCCTGAAAGAATTTAGCTTATTATTTAAGACACATTGCTTTTTTTAATCTCTAAACCAATCTAGGTATTTTGTCATGTGAATCGCATTCACATGCTCTTTTCTGCTTCTACATTGATCTAGTGATGTACATTTTGAGCACACGCTTTGAAATGAGTTATTGTGCCCTCACCAGAAGTGTTTGGAGGTGTTTGGACCAGGCTGAAAGGGATCTGAATTGAAAGTACTCTTGTTTTGAAATTGAAACAGTGTCATTTTGGACTTAGAACTTATATGGTGTAGTCAAAACAGCTCCGACACACTTTCTGTAAAGTTGGAGCAGTTGTTTTAAGCTGAGTCCTTGGAGCTTAAAATATTTTATATTTGAAATGGTTTGCACACCACTAAATATTCATCTATTTCCTATTATTATATTGCAGTAAATTCTTTAGGCATGACTGTTGTGCTCGGTCATGTCATAAATTATCTTGAGGTTTCTAATAATCAGTGGTGGATTTTTTTTTAAAAAAATAATATTTACTTCTTCCTGATCTTGAAAAGAACTCCATATAATTTGTAACAATTTGTAGAAGGAGATTCTAAAGCCTTCAGCATGCAGATTTTTCTTTCAGTTCAGTGGGACTTTCTTTCTAGACCCAATAACTTAGGTCCATATGTTTTGTCAAGCTTCAGTTTGTCTAATCGCAATTATTGCATAAGGAGCAGTTGTCTGGGGTGACACATGTTGATAAACCACAGTAACTGATTTCATGTTCTATCACAAGCTAAATGAAAAGCATAGAATATCTCAATATATGAAATGAACCCAACAATCACTCAACTTCTGCCTAGGCAGCAATCTTTAGTGCTAAGCAACCTGCCATTACAACCACTAGAGAGCTTCTGTGAGACCTGACATTAAGCACACAGTTGGGCCTCAACATACAAGTTCTTATTTAAATAGCCTGCTTAGACTATTCATATGTAATTTCGCCAGTCTTTAGTGCTGACCTTTCATGAAACAAAACCCAACACCATTCCCAAAATAAATCTCATTCTGCCTTTATTTTAAACATGGCATCAGGGAAAGCCTAATAATTTCATGATAACACTCAGTAGCTGTAATGAACTAAGAACTACAACAGTAGCTCCTTCATTTCTGCATTCAGTTTCTTTGGGTTCTTGAGGTAGATTCTATTTCAAAACAGCTTTAACCAGAAGAGGCCATGGGACAACCATGACCTGAGAATCTCCATAGATACGGTATTTTTCTCTCTCTTTTTCTTTGCTTTATTACAAGAGAAAGCAGCAAAATTAAGCAAGTTATTTTGACTTTGCTTGTTTGGCAAATGTATCCCATGCTGGAATTATTTAGGAATCATGTCCTCATGTCCAGGAGTTAAAAGTAAGGCTTTCTGGAACCAAGTAGAGTAGAGGCTAAATAATATCGTAGCCACCAAGTTCCTTCTAATTATTTTCTGACATGCGTACTTAACCTAAAGACTGGGAAGTAAGTGATGTTAGATTTAAATAATTGCTCTCAAATTTTTAAAAATTTCCATTTGGTAGTAACAGGTATAAATGAGAATGTGCGCGCGTGTGTGACATTTATACAGAAAGACAGCTCCACATTTATATAAACAAGAAATGTGCTGAGGATCTCTGTGTGGAAAGTCAGCCCTCTAGAGAAGGAAATATTAAAAGGGCAGAAAAATATATTTCCTCAAAAGATCTTAAATAGGCAGAAAAGCATGCCCAGTTTTCTTAATAGCCCCAAGTCTCCCTCCCCCAAGCAGAAATCAGCTCTGTACAAATGCAGATGTAAACAATCCAGAAAGGTTGGATGCCCCCAACTAGAAGATTAAGAAGACAAAGACACTTAAAATCTACATACCCCACCCAAACTATAAGACAGGACATAATAGGATTAACTCACAGATGCCAATGGGCACACCCAGACTCAGATCAGAATACATGACACAGGAAATACAAAGCCTCAAACAAGAACAGGAAACAACTCCAAACAAAGGCTCCAGAGGTATAAAAACCCACTCCTTACATGTTCTCTCTCTCTTTTCTTCCAGAGCCATCTTCCTGTCTGGCTCTCCTCTTCAATAAACTGCAACCTTCTTTCTAAAGCAGTCGCCATGTTGTTTATTCCCTGCTTGGACTGAACCATTTGAAGACTTTTCCTTCGACACCAGATTCCACTTGGTTTCTTTTTATTTGCTATTCTGTTAAAATGATGCTCACCAAACTTTCTGTTTTGTTTACTTTGACCGGACCAGTGACATTATGAGACATCTTGTGCCATTAGTCATTCTGCACAGTTGGCAACTGGTGCCAGAGGGTCAGCGCAAACTCAGGGAAGCAGCCTTCCAAACTGGCCCCATTTCTGAGGATTTGTGTGTGTGTTTTTTCCCCCATGTAAAATGTCGTGCTCCAGAATCTGACAGCCAATCCGCTGGAGGAAAATCTCACACTCCTTTGCAAGGCCGGGTGCTTTCTGTGTGCAGACATGCAACACAGTTTTCCCCACCAACCTGACACTAATTGGATCTGTCCAGATTGAGAGATTTGAACTGGGCTTTTGAATTCCCACAGCTCAGCTCTCTGTGGCCAGTGGAAGAACACGGCTTGAATCTTAAAGGCTCTCAACTCACATATTCCCAGGATAAGAAATGTTAAAAGCATATCTGCTTTCATCTTGTTTTAATGCTTGTCCAATATCATACTCTCTCTCTCTCTCTCTCTCTCTCTCTCTCCCTCTCCCTCTCCCTCTCCCTCTTCCTCTCTGTCTGTTTCTCTCTGTGTGTGTTTCTTTCTCTCTGTGTGTGTCTCTTTCTCTCTCTCTCTGTCTCTCTCCCTCTCTTTCTCTCTCTCTCTGTGTATGTTTGTCTCTCTCTCTTTCTGTCTCTCTCTCCTCTCTGTCTCTCTCTCTCTTTCTCTGTGGTTTTCTCTGTCTTGTTCTCTTTCTGTCTCTCTCTCTCTCCCTCTTCCTTTCTGTTTCTGTGTGTGTGTGTGTGTGTGCATCTTTCTCTGTGTGTGTGTGTCTTTCTCTTTCTCTGTGTCTCTCTCTCTCTCTCTCTCCCTCTCTGTCTCTCTCTCTGTGTCTCTCTCTCTCTCTCTTTCTCTGTATGTTTCTCTGTTTCTCTCTCTCTTTCTGTCTCTTTGCCTCTCTCTCCCTTTAGGCCTCCACCGCCGTATGCAAAAAAAAAGGTTCAATCAATCAATCAATCAAGTTCAATGTCTCGCGGGGGGGGGGAATCTCACAAAGTTGG
>JANHFS010006424.1:12465-23219 GCA_032467975.1 Trimeresurus albolabris | reverse complement strand
GCGACCCCCGTGAAATGGTCGATCGACCCCAAATGGGGTCCCGACCCACAGGTTGAGAACCACTGGTTTAAAGGGTCAGTTTCATGCATTCCCAGACATTCCAAAACAAGCTAGTTGAATTCACGTGCTAATGACAAAGGTCTTCTTTGAGGCTTACTGAAGCGGTTACAACACCCACTAGCTCCTTCGCTTACCAATCAAACTGAGTTGAGTTCACAGATGATTTTTTGAAGCCATTCCCTCATTGCCTCAGGACATTTAAACTGCCGGCGAAGGAAGGGAGAAGGGGGGTTGCTGCTTGCAACTCCTTTGATCCTTTCAAATGTGAAAAGCCACAGAAAGAGTAGAGCTATAGAAATACACAAGGCTTTCTTCGCTTCAACAAAGAGAAATGCATTCAAACGACATTAGCAACTGTTTTGAAAGTGGCTGAAGAAGGCTAAACTTTTCCTGAGATAGACAGCACAGTATCTCTTTGCCTTAAATGTTGGCTTGTAAACAGATCCTAAGTCAATTTAGCAGAAGCATCCAAACAAAACACAAAGCACTTTGTAACTTTTCTTTAGTTCAGAGTCAAATGCGAAGATACTTTGAATTTACTTTGCAGATGTTTAGTGAGAGATTAGTCCCATCAAATTACTGTTGCAGGAGATCAGAGGAAAATTAATCCTATCAATTTACTATTCTGTTCCAGACAGAACAGACTGCATCCCAGTTCAATCTAGTACAGATAGATAACTCAATAGAAATGATTATAAAACAGATAAATGTTTATTCAGAGGAATACTTGCTTTCACGTTGTTGCTTCTGGATAACACTTCTCTGTTCATTTCCATAGGTAAATTGATAATGATTTTTCCCCTCTTCTTCTGCATAAGCATCACATGTTGGCATAGGATCTCCAAGTCATGTGGCTAGGAGACATGATGCTGGGTGAACAAAGACATTCCCAAGTGGCTTGTGTCCAGGAAGTTTCCCAATGCCCTTCAGAAACTCCTCCCACTGACCCATTAACAAAACCAGCATTTAACCCAATAACTGCCAGATATTCTAACATACTGATACATGCTCTCTAGTTAGGGTTACATAGAGCTATACGAGGTTACATAGAGCTATACAGGCCAGAACAGTGTTGTTTATTGCTTGATTGTCTGGCGTTAATCCAGATGTAAATCTCTGCTTGTCTGAATGTTGATTGCTGGCCAGGAGAGGTTCTAGTCTTTTTCTTCCCTTTTTAAGTTTTTTATTGTCTCTTTTGAATGTTATGTAACTGTTCTTTATCTCTGTGTGCCTGTTGTTGGCTGATTTGTCTGAGTTGCCAGGAATTCCAGGCATTTTTGGATTTAGCTTGATATAGGATGCTCAAGTTTCCCAGTTGAAACTATGGTTAAATCTGTCCATGTATTGTGAAATTAAGGAAAGCCCACTCCCTATAGCAGTGATGATGTT
The DNA here is from genome assembly GCA_032467975.1 of Trimeresurus albolabris. NCBI lineage: Eukaryota > Metazoa > Chordata > Lepidosauria > Squamata > Viperidae > Trimeresurus > Trimeresurus albolabris. The sequence goes on along the minus strand of JANHFS010006424.1, from coordinate 21,770 downwards.
GCTTACGTGGGTAATAAAGCACCTGCAGAAAAACAACTAAGCTCAGAGCACAAAGGACTCCACAGTTCACCCCTGAGTTACATATATTGTCTTCTATTAGTATATAGGTTGTGCCTTCCTGAATACCTCAGATAATTCTTCTTTTAGCATTTCTACACAGGGACCAACCAGCACCACTTTGTTCTGTTCTTGAATATTATATCTAATGAGAAAGGGAGTTGTGCTGCCTGTTTCTTAGAAAGGGGCTTAATGAAGCAATTCTGCCATGAATGAAATCATAAACTAGCAGCATTTGCCTAAGAATTTCACTTCTGTTCTCCTTCCTTGCCTTTTCCACCCTACAACCCACCAAGGATTCCTATCATTTTCACAGTTCCATACAAGAACTTAGTATTTGCAAGCAGCAAATATGTGGAGGAAGAGCTGTCCATTAAATCTAATTTTCCATTAAATCCAGTTTATATAATTCATAAAATTAATGTAATTTACATGTGATTGATACGTTATTTATGAAAAAAACTCACGTTTTGTTATTTATGTATATTGTCCATATTACTTTGCCATAAAACAGACTCTTCCATGGGGAGGGGGGAGTCTGAAGTCAGTTTTTTCCATTAAATCAGATGTTTGCTGAAGAAGACTCCATAAAATCAAGATTTGACTGTACTTTAGTTATTGTAGGAGTGAAGGCAAGTTAGTAATGGATTCCTTAACAGAGATCATACTATATAAATAGGAAGTTTTTTCAGGAACATGTAAATTTGCAAAATGTTATAAAAGCAGAATAACTATCAAGATCAGGAATGACTTTCAGAGGTCTGAATGTACATAAGGTTAAAGATGCTAAACACACCACTTTAATTATTGTATTTTTTTTATTCAAACATATAGTAAATAAATATTTCAGATGAGGAAGTGAGAAATTTTTTAATATCAATCTAATGAAAATTCCATTTCTTCTGAAGCTCTGCTGCAATTCTCAGAAATCTTAAAAGCCAAGAAAACTGCATGGAAGAACCTATTCAACTATTCCATATTAAAAAGTGATTTTCAGTTCTGTCCAGAGGTGTCTCCTGAATTTATTAATTGATTAGATTTCTACCTTACCAAAGTCTTCATGACTCTTGATGGCTTCCATATTGTATAGCAGTGCTTTTTAAAAAAAAAAAAGCCATTACTACAAGTTAGTATAATAAAACTGAAGGAAAAAAACAATAAAACAAATAAAAACTAAAAACGAAGGCAGACAAGAAATAAATCAGCAGGAATTTCTGACAGTCAATCGACTTTTTTCTACCCTGAATAATGCAGCAGAAATACAGCAACTTACTACTGCAATTGAGCCCAACGTTTCTGTTGCTAAGCAAGATAGTTGTTAAGTGAATTGTGCCTCATTTTATGACAGGTTTGCCATAGTTGTTAAGCAAATCGCCACACTTGTTAAGTGAAATATGTGGTTGTTAAGCAGATCTGGATTCCCCTCTTGAATTTGCGTGCCAGCTGAGAAGATTACCAATAGTGACCCCATGATGCCGGGACACTGCAACTGTCATAAATACATGCCAGTTGTCAGGCACCCGAATGTGACAATGAAGATGCTACAACATAAGTGTGAAAACCAGTCATAAGTCTGAAAAGTGCCGTTGTAACTTCGAACGGTCACTAAACAAATGGTTGTGACTCAAGGATTACTTATACAAGTAGTGAGGAGCAGGGAGTAAAGAGCAGATATTTATATGAAACATTACGATCTTTTAGTCCAAAGCAATCCTGTGTCTCCTAACAAGAAGATTTCATTTTTACCTGGGCCAATAATGCTTTCCAGCAATTATTAGGGATTATAGCCATAGGAGAAATAGTGCTTCGAACAGCAGTTGTTTCCTGAAAGCGTGATACTTCCTGAATCACAGAGGGACATGTTTGAAAATAACAAAATCACGGTATCAGTCATAAAAACCCATGATTATTTACTACTGTACAGAATATCCCTGTCGATTTTTACATGCTTCTCTAATGAAATCCTAAAACAACCAGTTCTTTTTATTGCTAGTAAAAGGATTCTGTGCTATCTTTTATTTGAAACATAATTCATTGTGAATATACAAGAGACCAAAAGTTTTTCTCCCTTTTATAGTTTCTTGACTGTTTGTGAAGTATTTGTTTGTTCTGAAATAGGCCTTGAAGGAATGCAGTGATGGGAGAAGGAATGGATAACGTTCTTTTTAAAAAACCAATCCCCTTTGCAAATGAGTGCTATGTTCCTTTAGTTTTATTTCATATCAAGGAGCCGTCTTTCTCAAACAGAATCCCAAATCCATGTGGTCAGGCTTGTTCCTGAAGCAAAAGCTACTTTAATACTTCTGAGCTTGCATCAGTGGAATAAGTAGTGACTTCCTTATCCTGCCATTTGCTCCTGTAATGCAGTAGACAAATGTAGTCTGGCTTTGTAAGATAATTCTGTTTTATTCCTTGGGCTGCAGTTCCCTCAATCCTTTCCTGAATATATGTTGAATTAGAATCTTGTGTATCAAATGGCATCATTAGATGGTTGGTACCATTTTCTGATTCTGCGTTTCTTAACGCTTAGTGAGGATGACTTGATTCTGTAAATTCTTTGCATCCTTTCAATTAGCCCCAAGCAAAGGTGAATGGCAATGCCAATTGGCTTTATTATACCGTGTAACACAACTATGGCTTAGGGGACTCATGCTAGGTGATAGATTTTTTCAGACAATGATGAACATGTGATGGAAAGTAGGCTTAGATCAATTCCCAAACTTAATTCAGTAATATGCATTAAGGGAGTATGAGAGGACGGCCGGGTTATAATGTCCCTGAAAAGTCAGTTTTATGTGGTGTCATCTATTTACAAGGAGGAGGAGGGAGAGGACAATGATGACAATTCGGCCAATAATATCATCCACTTACAAAAACAATATAATTAATTTGTGTTACAAAGAGTTTAGCCTTCAGGCATCCAATTTAAAAATAAATAAAATATTTATTTAGGAATTAGAGTTTGCGTGCAAACCCCTGAACAATCACATCAGTTTGGGCTTTCGAAAGCCGTTTCAGATTGATACATGATTTTGACAAATGCTCCATTTCTCTCTGATCAATGAATAAAATAAGCGCTCCCAAAACTGAGGAAAGAAGATGGCTCTTAACGTATCACGGCTGGCAATTGAGTATCTCCAGATGGCTGGAATTATAGCTCTAATAATCTCTTGCTATTGGCCATATGACAGGGGCCGATGAGAACTGATGTTCACAGCATCTGGAGAATACCAGGGTCACTTCCTTTCTTATATCGCCTTTTAATGTGCAAAGTTCCCTAACAACACTCCCATAATAAGACATTTCTCTTTAAGAAACAAAGCTCTGTTGATGAGCTAATCATAGAGCAGAAAGTGTTCTAGCCCTCTCCCAAAGTCATATAGGCCCAAGCTCTAGGCTTTAAGTAGCCCGATCATGATCAGCACTTTCTATCTCACAGACAAATAAATTGGTAGTTAGGAGAGCCATATGCCAAATAAAAATATTGTTTTGGAGCCAGTCAAGCTTGAGCTGCCTTGTTATAACAGAATAACAGAGTTAGAAGGGATCTTGGAAATCTAGTCCAATCCCCCGTGCTCAGGTAGGTGACCCTATACTATTTCAGACAAACGGTTGCCAATCTCTTCTTTAAAACTTATAGCCATCTATATGGGCCACCTATAGCCCCCAAATATTTTATAAGTCTCTTTTGAGAGGATTTTTGCATTTAATACTCCCAAACAGGTGGCTAGTTTTTACTGCCAAAACGGCAATGATCAAAGAACCTCATCAGTCCTCTTCTTCATTCATAGAGCTTGGCTCACAGAGCCACTTATGGAAAATGCATGGGCCAAAATCCATTTTAATTTGGTTGTACGGATTGTGAAAAAACTAGATGAGCGGAAAAGCTACTGGTCACCTGCCACTTTCGCAATGCCGTCTTAGAGTCTTTATGTCCCAAGAACACACAGTGGAGTTTCTTTTGGGCAATTAAGCCAATCTCCCTTTTAAAAAATGGAGATGGTATGAAAGATATCTTATGAAACAAAGCATAGCCCCTTAAAGAATTGGTGGGAAAGAACATGTAGTGCAGGGTTATCTGTGCACTATCTGCATTCTTCATCTAACATCATCAGTAGCTTTTAGGTTCGCAGTTAATAATACATTTCAAACATTGTAAACCCATTACTGTTGGCATAACAGGCCAGTACTGTGAAGAAGCTAAGCATACGATATCGTTACTGTGAATTGTGATTATGAGAAAAAAGAAAAGGGTGAAATGCAGAAAGCTGTTCACATGCAACTGCGAATCATGACTTGGTATCATTCACATTTTAGCCCATAGCTCTTTGCCATCGCTTTAACAGAATTTGTTCCATTACAAAATGGCGAGAATGGCAAGACACAAAGTTAGTGAAGAATTTCTTAGTCAAGTTTTCTCTACGTGCCTTGATTATGCAATGCAGGACAGATGTTAGAGCAGAGTGGGGAGAACATTGTCATCTATCACATACTGTATATTCTTACTTCACATTTATTTATTATTTTGATGGTTGGCTTTGTAGATCAGTGTTGGCGATTGGAATTCAGCAGGAGCCTTTGCTAGACAATACGCTGCTGAATGTAAGCAGAAAGTGCAGAAAGAGTACTGAGTAATTTAATAACAGAGCAACACAAGTTTTTAAAAAGGTTGCAGATGAACTTGAAAAGCATAAATAGGTCTATCAACAGTCCTTAGCCATGGTAGCTTAATGAAATCACCGCCTTCAATATCAATATACTAATGAACACACCCATTAGTGAGGATAAAGGAATGCAAGAGGGTTGTCACCTTGTAAATTTTCAGAAACATCTGGCTGTCTGCAGATGGGATACAGATAAATCTGGTCCAAGGCCAAAGGCTCATCATCTTCTCTACTAAGGCTCTTCCCCCCCTTTTTTTTTATCCACTTTCTGTTCATCCAGTGGCTAGCATTGCCACATTGCTGCTCTCATTTTAATATTTTTATAACTGCACATGCATGTTTTGGGACACAGTATACAACACAACACAGTACAATACAATACAGTACAGTACAATACAATACAATACAATACAATACAAAGACAGCCAAACTCATGACAAAAGTAGAACAAACGGGTAGAATTGACATTGAAGATATTGAAATGGTGGATAGCTTCTGCCTTTTAGGATCAACTATCAACAGTAAAAGAACAAGCAGTCAAAAAAATACACCAGAGACTAGCACTCAGGAAAGCAGCCATGAAGACCTTGGAAAAGATATTCAAATGCAATGATGTACCTCTGCCTATAGAGATTAGAATCATTCAAGCCATAGTGTTCCTGGAACACGCTGGGGCAGGGGTGAGCATAAGGAGCCCTATGAGAAATTGGGACTGTTGTGGAGCACCACCACTGTTGCCCCTCCCCTAATGCTGCTGCCACTCTCCTCCCAACGCTGCTGTTGCACATCTCTCCACCAGTGGTGGGCTTCAAATATGTGAACAACCAGTTCTCTGTGTGGATGCCGCTTCCGGAAATCCATTCTGGGCCTGGGCAACAAAAAATTAGCTACCAATTCTGCCGAAGTGGTGAGAACTGACTGAATCCCACCAGTGGTTCTCTTCATGTTTTAGGTGTGTTACCACTAGCAAGTGACATGTTGCAACTTCATTTCTGTATATGGGGAAATGGAGAGATTGGTTGAGTGGTGCAATCGGCTGTGTGACTTTGACATGACCTACCAGCCAATGAGATTTATCACCACATTAAACTCTGTCTATCAGAGCTCTTTTGGGGTGGCAAGGCTAGTAACACTTTAGGATTCATTCACTTTTCTAGCTCTCAGCTTCTATAATGTGGCCAGTCAGAGGCACTTACTTTATTCTCTTTTGCACTAATGAAAATTACACCCCCATGTTAGTTTATTTCAATACATGTGAAAATTTAATTCAGCTCTCAATATTCCAAATAGGGGTTCAGGATTAACCTAACTATAGAATTCTGCTCAAGTGGAACAGCTTCACATTACTTGAATTCAAGAACAATGGATGCTAAGCTAAGCTTACACATACCAGCCAAAATTATTACTACTGCAAAAATAAGAATAAGTTGCCAAAGTTATAAGTGTATTTGCTGTTTTTCTCTGTGGCTTGTATGTCTTTCTGGCAGGGAGTGTCATTAGGCCAACCTGCACTCTGGTCTTGCCTAATTAACACAGACTATTGCCAATATCTTTTCCAAGAGGGAATGATCGTGTTGATCACTCTTACCAGCTTCCATTAGCATGCCAATGAGGCATCCCTTCTTTTCCAAGGATGTTGCTGGGTAGATGAGGAGAGGAGGAGAGAAGCTAGATTAGAAATTAGGGAGCTGGTTAGGGATTATGTATGGAGTATGGAGTTGGAGTCAGGACTTTGTTCCATGATGACTAAAGCAGCTTCAAGCATTCAAGTTCCATTAGAAGAGAATATCTATAGCTCAGGGTTTAATTGTGGAGTCCTTGATGTTCTCTAAGCTTGGTTCAGTAGTATTGATCAACTTGCAGACCACCTAGAGTTACTTTGATGACTGAGACAGAATGCAAATTGATAAATAAATATGGTAGTTTACCAGATTGGCGTAGCATTATTCCCAACCATGCCAATTTTGTTGGAAATTCATCGATGAAATACTTCAAGTTCCACAAGTTGTCTCCAACATGTATCTTTTTGGCCCCTAAAGAACCCTGATCACCAAGGAATTATGTGTGGATGACATTTTCAGTTCTCCAGGTAAGAAAGCTTTGAATGGTGGACTCTGTGGTCATCTATCCACCTCCTTCTGTTCCTACTGAGAAAGTCCACAACATCCTATGGCCCTAATCCCCACACTCAAGGATGGGGGGGGACTTCAGCCTTAAGGAAGAACCTTCCTCCTCAAAATAAACAAGTCTTTGAAAAGTTTCAAATCTCATTTTCTATGTTGGTTTGTTAAAGATCATAGTACTTTCTTCCTCAGTTAAGTCTCCCTTGATCTTAGTGACCATATGGAATGAGCTAGTCAGAATAGAAAAGTGGTTTGCCATAGATTTCTTTAAGAAATTTTTAACAGAGGGGGAGGGATACAACACTATCTATCTCCGGTCTACAACACAGTCCTTTGAACAGTTTCAAGAAGGCTCCACACCCATTTGCACTACACAGGTGACCCTGATAACACAGATAAGCCTCCAGGGGCTTCAACGACTCATTAAAAGAATGCTATCTGCAAGGAGTATAAATCCTGCCATTCTCCACCATCCAGTCAGAACTGAAGAAGCTTCTTGGATGAGAAGTGAAATGTCTTCAAAGAAAAAGGAAGTCCAGTTGCTTAGTGAAAACAACCATGACCTGGATGACTGAGAATCTCCATAGACATTTAAGAGATGTTGCTTCACTCCCCAACCTAGACTCAGCCCTGAAACTTCCTTGTAGTATCTCTAACATTTTGAGATCAAGAGTAAATCTTCAGATCTTGGAAGAGTAAATCTCTGTCCTGGTGACCAACCCAGATTTGATTTCAAGTTCAGTCCCAGATGTATAACAGAGTAAAGTATTTTTCACATCAAGCTTTCTTTTCATTTTATGGTCATGTCCTCATGGTTTTCTGGCAGTGATATAAAATGATTTGCTGTTTATGTTTTTTTTTAAAAAAAAAACAAAAACAAATTCCTAGTCTAGCTTATAGGTGAAAAATATTGCCATACTCTTCTGTCCTAATACTAACCAAAGATTGGCTAAGTGTTTCTACCTAAATACTTTAAAATTACTAAAAATTTAAAATTACTAAAGCTGTTTTTCTTTGTTTCCTGGATAGTAGGTAGATGGTACATATTAGCTAATAGACAATAATAGTCATTTGATCATGTGCTATTCATTTTTATCCATGAAATAAGATTCTATTCAGATGCTGTGAGACTATTCTATTCCATATTTTTTAACCCTAGTTCATTGAACAAAACAAGCAGAAATAGATTCGTTCAGACATAATGTTATGCCATAAGATATGGATATAAGCCAAAAGCAAACAATGACATTATATATAAGCATTATATTTGAACCCTATCTAAATAACCTTTGATACTAGTTTTGGTTGCTGATTGTAGCAATATACTGACAATATTTTCCCATTTTTTTGTTATCTCGGATAGAGTAATTCATTGTAAATTCCCACGTAAACTACATTCCCCATTTCTTGTTTTTTTTCTTTTATCAGTCCCCCAAATGGAAGTATTTTAATAAGTATATATCCTGAACTTATTTCAAGATGTAGGCTATTAAATATTGCGTTAAAGCTGAACACAAAGCTGAAATCTTTAATACTCTGGTGTGTTTATAAATGCGAGTCTACTCATCTCTTTTGTGTATGAAATAACATTTTACAAGATGTGCCTGCAAGATAGAAAACTGAGACATCTTTGTATCTAACAAAGTTTTTAATTAACTCTCAAATGTAATGAAGATTTGTATTGAACTTAGGTATATGATTTTGCAATTCATACTCATTTTAGGCTTCTTTTAATTAGCTTGTATGAAACAGATTGTTCCCCCAAATGCATAACATTACAGCCAACAACAGTTTTACTTAGTTGAGATTTATTTACTTTGCTGTCCTTGGGGCTCAAGCGAGATTACTTTAATTGAAAATTACAGCTGAATCGAAACTACTCACTTCAAGTTTCTGCTGCATTTGTTCATAGTTCAAGACCTCCTTACATTTTCGACAATGTTTCAAGCTGTTTGTGAACTTCTTTGGGTTCTTTTGATGGTATTAACTCTTTTGTTCTTCCTCCTCTTGCTTTCTCTTCATGTCTTCTTTGTCATCATTGTTCCAGACATTATGTGCCTTTGTTGTTGCTTAATCAACCTATCCATCTTTTATGATGAACAGGAGAGGCTCCTCTTCAAGTACATTTGATAGGCAACGGCAAAATCTTAGTATATTCTTGCTCCTGAGTAAAACTGGTGCTTGCTTGCCAATATATTGTAAAATGGAATATCCTCTTTCAGGAACAATATGCCAATTAATCCCAGTTCCAATGACTTCATATTCTGTCTTGGGCATTTTAATATTAGTATTTCCTACAAATTGGAAAGTGGGAAGTAGGATGTGTGGTTGAATGAATGTGCTGGGCTGAATTTATAAATTTTGGGGTATTTTAAAAGGCCCAATTACAAGAATAGAATAGAATAGAATAGAATAGAATAGAATAGAATAGAATAGAATAGAATAGAATAGAATAGAATAG
>JANHFS010006421.1:54502-72014 GCA_032467975.1 Trimeresurus albolabris | reverse complement strand
TATCGTCCACCAGCCTGAAAATCTCAACCACGTGACTCTGTAAAGGCCTTTTGGCACCTTCCATCCAACCGATCGCCTTCCTAAAGGCATCTCCACAAATGCATGAGAAGGAGTCCTAAATTTACAACCCCCCCATTTAGCAAGAAGAGAGGAACAATGAAAGGAAGGAAGGAGAGAAAGAGGAAGGGATGGTTGAAGGAGGAAGAAAGGAAGGAAGGAAGGAGAGAAAGTGGAAGGGATGGAGGAAGGAAGGGAGGAAGGAGAAGGAATGGAAGATGGAAGGAAGGGAGAGAGGAAAGAAGGAAAGGAGGAAAAAAGAAGAGGGAAAGAGGGAAGGAAGACGGAAGATGGGTGAACATTTCACTGCCTTTGGTGGAGGCATGAATTAGGCAGCAAATGCCTGTTCACCGCCCTGAGTCCCGTAAGGGAGATAGGGCGGTATATAAATCTAAATAATAAATAAAAAATAAAGAAAACTGCGTCAGGATTCAAGACAACATGCAGGTAGTCCTCAACTTATAACCACACATTTAATCATTGTTCAAAACTACAATGGCATGAAAAAATATGGCTTCGCGTCTGTCCTTGCATTTAGTGACCGTTCAACTGAAATAAGTGACCCATAACTGTTTTTCACACTTACGACGGTTGCATCACCCTCATGATCATGTGATAGAACTATGAATGCTTGACAACTGACACATACTTATGACGATCACAGCGTCCCGGGGTCACGTGATCCCCTTTGCGACTTTCTGACAAGCAAAGTCCCTGGGGTAAGCGATTCACTTAACAAACTGCAGTGACTCACTTAACAACTGTGGCAAGAAAGGTCGTACAATGGGGCAAAGCTTACATAGCAGCTATCTTGCTTAGCAATGGAGATTTTGGGCTCAGTTGTGGTCGTAAGTCGAGGACTGCCTGCCGCACAGGAGAATCAAATTCTCGGTTCAAAAAGCTAGGCTGCCATTCCATATAGCTGCAGCAGGTGGCAGCACCAAGCTGTCCTTGGCTATCTCAACGGGGATGGATCCAAGTTAAAACTCAAAAGTTGTAGAATGGACTGAAAAGTTGGGGGGGAAAAATCAGAAAAAGGGAATGATGAAGTAAATACTTCATTGTTGCAAAAAGCAGGGTAAAATACAGTAAATTCCGTCTTAGCTAATTTTGTGCAATGAGTCCTATCCTGTTTGGGCAATCAAGATTGTGGAAAAAAAAGGTGCAAATACAAAAAAATAAATAAATTACCCCACAAATGAGGATGTGGTTCAAAATCAATTATCAAGACGGTGTGATTGAAGCTCCATCCATTTTTAATCCTGGATAATAAATTTAGATTCCGTGCAACACGTGAAGCATTAATACCACTTTACAATGCCTTGGTAAGGCCACTCTTGGAATACTGCAGCCAGTTTTGGTCACCACGATGTAAAAAAGAGGTTGAGACTCTAGAAAGAGTCCAGAGAAAAACAACAAAGATGATTAGGGAATCGGAGGCTAAAACATATAAGGAACGGTTGCTGGAATTGGGTATGTCTAGTTTAATGAAGAGGGGGGACATGACAGAGGTGTTCCAGTATCTCAGGGGCTGCCACAAAGAAGAGGGAGTCAAGCTATTCTTCAAAGTGTCTGAGGGCAGGACAAGAAGCAAGGGATGGAAGCTAACCAAAGAGAGAAGCAACCTAGAACTAAGGAGAAACTTCCTGTTAGAGCAATTAACCAGTGGAACAACCTGCCTCCAGAAGCGGTGAATGCTCCAACACTGGAAGTTTTTAAGAAGATACTGGACAGCCATTTGTCTGAAATGGTATAGGGTTTCTGCCTGAGCAGGAGATTGGATTTGATGACCTCCAAGGTCCCTTCCAACATCATCATCATCATCATCATCATCATCATCATCATCATCATCATCACCACCACCACCACCACCACCACCACCACCAGGGGAGCTGGAACGGCTGGCACGAAGCAACACAGTCACATGCTATGTTTTATGATCATATTGCTTAATGTTGGAAATTCCAGAATTGCTGTAGTTAACTGAGAACTAGAAATTAGAACCAAAGAAGGGCACATATAACACGTCAGCTTTATAAACTGCACTGGATTTGCTTCTGAGTCCAATTCAAAGTGTTGGTCATTACCTGTAAAGCCCTATATGGCATAGGGCCAGGTTACCTATTGAACCAGCTTTGTCCCATTACATCAGTCCGACCCACTGGTTCAGGCAGGGAAGGCATGCTTCAGACCCCGTCAGTCAGAGTATTCAGACTGGCAGGTCAAGGAAGAGAACCTTTTTTGCTGCTGTTCCTGCTTTATAGAACAAGTTGCCCTCAGATATGAGGAAAGGCCCCAATCTCTTAGCTTTCTGTAAAGGGTTCAAAATCTGGCTGTGTAGCCTTGCCTGGGGGACACGGGCCCACACAGCCATAGGACTCTTTGGCCCCATGAGTCCCTCTCCCTGCCTGTATTAACAACTCTCTCCTCATCCTGGTTCTCTCCATCTTGCAATTTTATAATGTTGTTTTGCCCTTTTAAATTTTTAATCTTAACATTATTTGATTTTCGGTGTTTTATTGTATTGATTAAATTGTACACCTCCCAGAGCCTCTCTGTGAGGGAGATGGCCGGTTAAGAAATTTAATATATAAACAAACAAATTACTTGTAAATTGAAACAAATAAGAAGGCAATGGCAAACTTCCAAAAATGCTGCCAAGAAAACTGCAGGGGATAGGCACAAATATCTGTATCTTGTGTGTGTGTGTGTCTGTCTGTCCGTCCCTTTGAGTTTGTGTTGAATCCTACTGCCTGCCTGGCCAAGTCCCTTTTTATCAAGATACTGGAAATGTTTTGCCCTTGCTTCATTCCTACAACAGTGTCTGGCCCAAAGTCAGCAAGCTGTCTTGGGCCTAAGACGGGACTAGAGGTCACAGTTTCCTAATTTCTGGTGCTTTAATTGGCTCTCATATCTCTGCCTTCATCAGAATTAGGCAAAACTCAGCTTGTTTTTGCAAATATGACTTTATTCTGGTATTGTTATAAGTATATACTGTATATTACAAGTGAGTTCAAATGTTAAAATAATTGAAAAAAGTTGGTGTGGAATTTCATATTCATGTACTTGGAGAAAATTCCACAAGAGGGACTAGTTGATTTAAATTTAGCATAGCAGCTTCCCACTTTTCAGTCTGTGAGTGTCCTATTATATTATGCCTTTATTTTCACTGAAGTAGCCATTTATCCTTTGGAAAAGGAACATAAAATCACCTTCATATTTCATAAATGTATATTGGACTATGTTGATTATATTGTTTTGGAATGGTAATTTACTGCTGCCGAATGTGATTAACAAAATATAAAACAGCTAAGTGTGCTTTTATGGGCAGCATTTTAAATGCAAATAGCATTAAACAGTAGGAGGCTTATCATTATCTGGATTACAACAGCCATGGAAAGGGAATTTAATTTCTCCAGCTATGGTCCTAAGGGGGAAAAAAATCCCAAAGAAAGCACAATTTGAGTTTGGAGGATCTCTATTTTTGGGAGCATTACACCAGGAGAAGAAACAGTTGAATTACCTTTCTGTGGTTGGCAGTCATCATCATTATCAGCTCTGTTTATTAAATAAAATCTGAATAATAAATGCAAAGAAATATTTAATCTAACACTTATTAAAAGTGGTTTATGCAGATTCTTTTTGTCATTTTTATGTGTGCCAGCAATAAAAGCCATGTTTCTGGCTTACCTAACATAGTTTTAAACTGGGAGCCTCTTAACAGTGTGCTCTGCTGCCTTAAATTTGGCCAGGTTATCTTTACCATTAATTCATTCTAGGCTGGCTACAGAGGGCAGGTGGGAATAGGCTTTTCTACTTAAGAAGAACAAGCCAAAAGAAGAAAAGGTAGCAGAAAACAAATTATAAGGGTGAAATGAAAATTGAGATATGGATGGCAAAGCACCAATTCTGCAATAGAATGTGATAGGACTCATGGTGAGCTATGAAGAAAATTGAAATAGGCATGGACTTGAGAACACTTCCACTTAAGGCTGTAGAATTAGTTCGGAAGAATGAGGAAAAACTTTTACGGTTGAAAAAAACAGCACTTTTTCTTAAGATAAGAGAACCAACCTAAAAACAAAGTCCTTCCTGACCATAGCAGCAATCATGTCATTGTAAGATGAGAAATGTTGCTGTGACATCTTGTTCATAGTACTCATATTTTCATTTAAGATGATATTTCAAAATTATTAAACCTGTGTTAGATTTATATACTACTTTTTCTTCAGAAATTCTGGGTAGCATACAATAATACACCTTCCCCTCAACTTTTCCCCATAAGAATCTTGTGAAATCATTTAGGCTGAGAGAGGATGGCCTGATCCAAAGTAATCTAGAGAGTTTCCATGGCTCACCTGGATCCACCTGAACCCGTTATTTCCTCACTTCTAGTCCAATGCCTTCTCTACTACACTACCCTGGCTCTTACATACCCAATATTGTTCTTTCTGGGGCCTGGAAGATATGGCACCGAAGATACCATATAAATACTGATCTGAAAGATGCAGTTTTTAAAGAAAATCTTCACATTAAATCTGTTGAGAAAGAAACTTTTTCTTGGAAGAGATTATGAGTTTGCCTTCTGTACTTTATTATTTCTTTTGAGCTGACAAATTTCTATTTTTGAATTCTTCAATTATGTTGTTTTTGTAGGTGGGTTTTCAAACAGCTGTATGACAAAGGATTGGTATACCGAGGAGTTAAAGTTATGCCCTTCTCAACTGCATGTAATACACCCCTTTCCAACTTTGAGTCTCACCAGAATTATAAGGTACAGTGCTTTATATATTGAATGGAACAAATATAAGTTTGAAAATATTCAATAGCCTTGTAAGGATGGGAAGTATATTCATTCCTATTTAATAGACTGGTAAAAGCATTATTTATATAAGATAAGATAACCTTTATTGTCATTTTTTTTACTGTGGGCACAACGGCACACCTCAAAGTGAAACACATACATGACACACACCTAAACATACTATATACAGCATATGTATAGACCTACACCCCTACATATATATAACAAATAAATATTAAATACTGTCCATCTTGAATATATAACGGAAGGAGAAAGCTTGAGAGTTCACAATGTTAATGCTGTACGGAATGAAATTATGGCTGAATCTGGATGTTCTGCTACGGATACCAATATATTATATATTATATTAACGACTGACTGTCATTGTTTGAAAGTACTTCAACATAGAACCTTTAGATATTTGATATCTAGCTTAAAAGAACTAGATAAACCATCAGGGCTCTCCTGATGGATAAGCAGTACTGAAGAAGAAAATTTCATCAGTTTTATCTTAGGTAAGGTGTGGTTTTAGATTCTAAACCAGTGACTGTTGTGTCAATTGTGTCCTCACCTAAAGACTGATTCAAATTATTCCAGCTATTCTTTTAATGCAAAGCCTTTATATTTTCCCATATTCTGAATTTTGGTTTTTTAATAAATTGCTTTTATTTGTTTTGTTCATTATGTTATATCTTTTGGGTTTTTATTGTGATTTTGAGAACCTTTAATTAAGTTAAAAGTATTGATAGCAGTCTTGTGTGTGAGAACCATTGTGCCTGACTTTTTTTTTTTAAAAAAAATTGAATGGGAATACAGGTATGGCATATTCAAACCAAAATGCCAATGTTTAGCTGCACCTTTATTTAAAACAATGCCTCAGGGTGCCTTATGGGCCCCAGAGGCCTTATTAGAGAACATTATTAAAGTGCTGCAATCTAGTGATTTGTTTAGAAGTATGCCTATTCATTTATGAAGAAATAAAGATAAATGTAAGGTGAAATAACAAGCCAAAACAGGTGCTAGAAAACATGTTTTACAACTGTGGTTGTGAGAAGCTACCTATCATGACAGCCATTTTGGGAATTTGAACTGTCCACTCATGGTAGATATGCCTTTCTTCAGATGGAAGTTGTCTGCAAATATTCGTAACGTGCATATCTGGAACTTCAAGGACTGATTGTAAGCGCTATTTATTCAGTTCTGTCATAACTTCAAATAGTCATTGAACAAGTGGTCAGTAAGCAAGGACTGCTGTGTACCGATGAAAGTTTGTTTAATATAAGAATTCCTTTGAACTGATCCTATATGCCTCAAGTGCTTGAACTGAATATCTTAAACATATTTTTTCCCATTAATTTTAGGAGGAATTTTTTTTTATTTGCTTAAAAATACCCTTCTTATAAAACTGTGAAAGGTTCTCTTGGATAAATGGTAGAGACCATAACCGAGAAGCAAAAGGTTTTGACTTTACTTTTTTGCTGGGAAACATTTAATTTAAAAAATTGAAGATATCTATCTATTGTATTTTCTAAACTTTATCTCTGTTTATCTCTAAACATCTTGCTCTGGATTTTCTATAGATTTATGCTTCTATAAATTTCTAAATAAATTTAGAAGTAAGCAGTATACAGCTGCTTACTTGCCATTTATTCAAGGTGGCATATACTATTAAAAGCTACAAATAGCAACCCCCATAACATGTTTGTATGAGTGATTTAAAAAAAAAGAAAAATATATCACTTTAGAGACTATTTAAACAACAATCCAAACAGGCTCACAAAATTTCCCAACCCAGTGGGAAATTATTCTATGATTTTTTTTTTACTATGTCTGTATGTATAACTTTTATGTATAACTTATATAAACTTTTATTTGCCTTTTCTATCTCACTTTTTCTATCACTCATAGCTCACAGCTTTTCTTGATGCAAAGAGCAGAGAAACTAAAATCCTTTTCTCCTCTGCCTAAGTTACAATTGCTCTAATTTTGCTGCCAGCCCACATTCTCTAGGCTTTTTTGGCTAGGTATTGGTTGCCTCCAGCCTGAACTGCCATTGGGATGTTGGCATCTCTCAATTTCTGGCTAAGAGAGGGGAAAATTGGGTATAGAAACTCTTGGCTGGCTTTTGGTACTTCTGTAGAAGTTGGCATGGGTGCCAGGCTCTGCTTGTCTGCTCATTTGGGGGTTATCTGTACTTCTGTCCCAGCTCTTGTTTCTTTATGTGCCTGTGCTGCTTGCTCTGGTCTCATCCCTTAGCAAGCTGAATGTATACTGGGAATCTTTTGATATGTTCAGGTCTCACCTGCAACTTTTGCTGGCAAAAGTTGACTATTCCTCTTTCCTCTTAACACATGAGATACACAGCATCTCCTTCTGACATACCTGCCTCCAGATCTGGAAGGCTTTTCTTGTAATAAGTGGAAAACAGGCAGAGACCAGCTAACTCAGCAAGTCCTGGAGGGAAAGAAAAGAAAAAGGGAAGAAAGGGCTCACCTGATTGCTGCCGGGTTTTTCTTCCATGAAATTGCAAAAGGAGTTATTCAACAAGCCTGTGATGTCTTTGACCTTCCCAAAATGAGTTATTCAATGCCTTCTCGTTTTTTCCCCCTCAAAGCAGCTTTTGTTTGAATACAATGTGCACAAATGACCATTGTCTTATTTTGACACACTCTGTGTTCTTGAAAACTGGCTTATTTTGGAAGGAGACATGCAAAGAGAAGAACACTGTAGCTCATAGATACAGTACAAAAGTGGCGTTTATTGTGCAGTATGCCCAATAAATCCCCAACAATACTTGGTTTTTTTCTTAAATCAATCAAAGTAGCTGGCAGCATACAGCACTGCTGAGAAGCGCATGCAATTGGAAATCATATAACAATCAGAAAAATGTATTGTTGTCTTGGTTGTTGATTTTGCTTTGAGCTCACAGAAACCTCTTAAGGAAATCCTCAACTCTGCCATGAGTAGCTTCAGTTTAAAATACAATTTCTCAAAGTTAACATACAAAGAGTTAGTTTGGTATAATGATTAAGGTACCAGTCTAAAAACCAGGAGATGTAGTTCTAGTTCTGCATAGGCATAAAAGCTGGCTGAGTGACTTTGGGGCCAGTCACTCTCATCCCAACTCACCTCACAGGGTTATTGTGGGGAAAATAGGAGGAAGGAAAAGTATTATGTATATTCACTGCCTTGAGTTAGTTATAAAAATCAAGGTGTAAAAATAAAATTAAAATTAAAATAAAATATGATGTATAGCCAGAATCAGGAAGAATCGGCAAGATGACAAAATTCAAAGGAGAAAAGGACTTCTTCATTTTTTTTAAAGTGTGGAAGAAGGAATTTCAGCAACAGCTGCTGAAGAGCCTACTTTTCAGAAACCATTGCATGTGCAGAAGTTGAAGCCATGGTGTAACTTGCTTGCCCTTCCCTTAATGTCATGTGCGAATATGATGCTTATCCCTTGTTTGGTAAATGTTTTTAAAAAGCCATGGCTTGTTGCAACCAAATGCATTTACATTAGATTTTTTTTATTATTATTATTAAATGTATTTGCCGCCCATCTCACAGTTTGAGGTGATCTGAGCAGCCGGCATGATAACTGCAGCTTGCAAGCCTGAGAAAAGTCACAGCTGCTTTAAAAGAGTTGCAGACAACTGAGAGTTTTGCATTTTGCATGCAGTGAAACATTTTTGCCTTTGTAGAGCTCCAGTGCTTATATTTTGGCCCACATTAAGATCTGATATAAATGATAGAGATGCTGGACAAATTTGGATTTTGGCCAAATGTTTTTTCTTTGCCAGTTTTACTTGTTGGCATTGGTACAGAGATTTTAATTTGAAGAATTTTTAATTATTGTGATTAGGAGAAACATACTCTCAATTTCTCAGTGTTGCATTAGATCAGGAGTGTCAAACTGCCGGCCCACGGGCCGGATGCGTCATCTGGAAGCCACGCCCACTCCAAAATAGTCCTGATACGTTTTGTGACGTCACGTGATGTTGCGAGTTTGACATGTCTGCATTGGATCAAGAACAGAAAACACATGCAGTTTGCAAAAGGAGAACACTGTTGCTTTTGTAATGAACTTATTCACTTATTTATACCTACATTTATATGCCACCTACTTTGAAACACTTGAATCAGATTATAAGAAAGGAAGGAAATACAAATATATAAACACCTAACTTATACAGTATACAACTAATAACAAAAATCTATAAGAAACTCCTACCACATAAGATTGCAAATTGCTGGAAGACATGCTATTCTAGCTAATCTCATGGCAAGAAATAGGAAAGGAGTATTTCTTAATTCTTTTGTTGATCTGTTTTAGGATTTATGGGATTAAAAAAAACCTGGTGGATTTGCAGCTCAAGTTGATAATTTAAAAATAAAAAGAAAATGTGTGAAAGAAATGTATTAGAAAAAGTAGTGGACCTTCAAAGCAAGAGTTTGGGGTTTTATTAGATTTTGGTATATGACACCTACGTTCATTTTGAGGTGGGGTTTTGGGCTATATGCTTTTCTTGACATTTCAGGAATTCAGAAAATGTTTTCCAAACCCTAATTCTAATTGCTAGGGACTCTGAAATAGTACGAAGTGTTTACACAATTATTTGAATAATAATGGATCAGTTTTTGATTCAGGATTAAACACAAAAATTGCTTGCAAAAATCTATTTTAGATACATAGGAATAGTCACTGATTTTGAAACTATGCATTAAGATTTCTTGGATTTATGTTGTAGATCAGATTTAAATCAATGCAAACTTCTATGCCTGTAACTTAAATTATTATTTTTGCTTCCAGTTTAAAAATTCTGTCAATATTTAGACAATTAATATAGAAGGTTTTTATTTTACCACAGAGCCATCAATTGAATGCACTTTTTAAAATTTTGTTTGCCTTTGAGGTGATTCATGAATAGTCATGAATAATGCAAATATTATTGATTGTAACAATACCTTTTTCTATGTTATTTTCTGAAGTGCAAAAAACTTTTTTTTTCTGTTTGGCTTCACCTTTTCCAAATTTTTATATTGAAGGATGTTCAAGATCCCTCGGTTATTGTCACCTTTCCATTGGAAGAAGATGAAAGTATCTCTCTTGTTGCTTGGACAACAACTCCATGGACTCTGCCTAGCAACTTAGCCCTGTGTGTTAATCCAGATTTGCAGTATGTGAAAGTGAAAGGCAAGTGTAAAACATGAGATGGCATATAATTATTGGTTTCTTCTAGTATATGCAAATGATATCTTTACTTGAAAAAATATCCTACTTAGTTCAATGGATGTTGATCATCAAGTAAGAGAGTATAAGATTCTAGATACTGTATTAAGGGCAGTTGCTTAACAATCCAGTGGAATGTGGAATTTTGAAATATCTTACACTTAAAACCCACAATATAGTTGTTTCAAGTTTGAAATGGAGTGTTCCAACCTTACCAGGATTCAGATGCTATGCTGACTATTCTGAAAATGTTCTAAACTAGAAATGGCCCTGTTCCTAATTTGAGATAGATGTTTCAAACTTAAAATATGGTTGTTTTGAGTTTGGAATACCTGGAATGATCGGAACAGCCCTGGAATATTTCTAATAAAGTCAGTATTGCTATTTAAATACATTGATTTTAAAATGTTTTTCGTCCTTTCTTTCATGGATGGCTGTACTCCATCAAAGGATAGTTACTGTTTGACAGGAGGAAAGGCTGTTTATAGGCACATAAATAAGTAGCTAACTTCAAGGCTGATTGACTTTATACAGTATATTTGCTCTGCATTCTTCATTTAACACCCTTTCTCCCAGGAACTTCTAGTGATAATCATAATAAACTTTAAGAAAAGTAGAAAATTAGAAATAGTTATATAAAGTGGTTTCCTTCAACACGTTTTGATTGACCTGTTCATGATGACCCAGATGGCATTGTGATGACACAAAGGGAGCAAACAACTTTGACTTTTTGTCAAGTACGGTTGTTTTTTTGTCCACTAAATGCATTGAACAAAACAGTGAACAGCCGATACTCAACATTTTCCTTTGCTGAATCCTGTAATTCATTTTTAGAGATAATTTCAAGTACTTGGAAATTATGGCTCAAGAATAAACAGAATGGAATAAGTCTCCCATAATCAGTTTTAGAATGCATATAATTGAGGAATCTAGACATACAAGTGATGAGGACAGTTTCAAATTGCAAAAATGAGAAAAAGTGTTCATATTTGAAGAGCAATGCTTGTATTATAGAAATTTAAAGCATTTCACTTTTAAGCTTTGGCCAAGGTTGGCCAAGCTTAAGGCCACTCCTTTGTTCTTTTATACTTGGAGGAAATACCACCAATTTCTACAGGTGGAAACACCTAATTAGCCTTGGTTGATCTTGAAATCTGGTTGAATCTGATTAATACTTGGATGGGTGACCACCAGAGGGCCAGAATTGGATTTCTAAAAATATTTCAGAGGAAACATAGCAAATCACTTGTGTCTTCTTGCCAATTACTGCATGAATTAAGCTTGCTTCAAAGAAAACTAAGAATACAGTAAAACAATCATAGGGAATAATTAAAAAATTATTCAGTTCTCAGATCAGCTGTTATCTTGGCTTTCTTGAGTTTACATCTGAAATTCTCTTGTCCTACTTTTCTTTATTGCTTGAATCCCACCAATAGTCTGGCCTTCTCAACTGCTAATTCTTCATCGTATTTCAAGCACACCCTACATAAATACTCCTTAGAAGTGTTAATATATTTACAATATTTTTAAAGCAATATTTTTCAAACTTATAAATTTTAAGATGCATGGACTTCAACTCTCAGCATGCTGGTTAGGTAATTCTGGGAGTTGAGGTCCACACCTTAAAATTGCCAAATTTGAAAAACATTGATTTAAAGGAAACAGCTTTTCCTGATAAATACACGTTCAGTGATTTCAATGTACTGCATTGAATTCAGAGTATTGCTATACCTTGACTTCTATCCAGAGGCTTTTCTGAAGGGAGAAAACAACAAGGACTCAATCCTGGTTAATGAGTTAAAGAAGTCACCAACAAAAACATTATTCATGTGTTGCAGGCATGTAGAGAAAGTCATTGCTAAGGTTTATTACATCAGATGTCATGGCTGATTTGTATATCTGTCCTAAATAGTGGTTTTGATTAAGGAATAGCTAATACACCAATCACAGCTTTTAATATCATACTATATCACAGTAGTGTTTCTTTTTCCAAAACTGGCTACATTGATTGTATGTAGTCAACTGTGTATTAAAGATGGGCTACTTTTTAGCAACAAATTCGAATTTGAAAACATGGTTTGAAAGTATTACTCATATTAACCATGACATATAGAAATATTTGGGATTATTTCTGCTTTAGTCGTCCCAGCCAACTTCTCAGTTTATAGAGGTGAAGACAAGGGTAGCTAAACATAAAGGAAAAACAAACTACCGTAGGTATTGTCTGAACAAGCATGATAAACTTAAAGTTTTTGGTCATACCTGAAATAGAATAAAGATAAATTGTTGCTTAAGCTTAAATACAAATATAATCCTGATGTCAGTATTTACACTTCCATTTTTTGTTGTTGTCAGTCTGGGATTTAATAGTATTTCATTATTAACATTAACATTGCAAATGTATATTGCTATTTCTGTTATGGTGCGGAAACTGAATCTTAACATTTTTTTCCAGACCAAAATACTGGGAAAAAATTCATATTGATGGAAGCTAGATTGGCATCTGTCTACAAATCTGAAAGTGAATATGAAGTACTTGACAGGCAAGTCAATAGATTATTATATGCTTTTTAAATCGTACAATTTATAAATAATTGCTATGAAAAAGGCAAGAGAAGCAAAAAGTAATGTTTTACCTGCTCTGTAATGAAAGTACATGTATGTTCTGTATTCTCTCAAAGGGTTTGATATTCAGAATTGAGGTTTGCATTAACTTGGAAATTTTATCTGTAGCAAATTGTAGACTTCACTTTATGTATCTGCTATCAATCATGTTAAAGTGTTGAAATTTCTTTTGGAAACGAAATAGGAACTGTAATGTCTGCAGCAGCAATTTAAGCTTGTTGCTTTCATCAAATCCTGATACTTGCTCTTACAGATGGATAAGATTTCAGCATGTGATTAATCTGTCATTCTGAACCATGTCTCTCCCCCCCCCTCGCCCGTTAGATGCTGCTGAATAGAGTTGAAGGGATCTACAATTTTGATTCTATCTTCAATAGTTCTCTTGTGGATTTATCTTGTTCTCTTTGGGCCAATGTTTCTTTTAACCCTAACCCTAATGAAGGAGTCTTAGGTACTATCTATTAAAGCAAAGTGAAGCGCCCCCTGCTTGTAAAAATAATAGTAGCACTATTTGGTTTTTCCTTCCCAATTATTTTTCTCTGGTATTTACAAGACAAAATTGGGATGTAGTCTAATTTAAAAAAAAGGAAAAAAAAGAATAAAAGGAAATTTGCATCAAACAGAGCTCTGAGTTTCCTCTATCTGCCATCTTCGTTCTTTTTTGCTTTGTGTTGTTTTCTTGTGTTAGTGTTTTTAGCAGTTGTTAACTGTTATACTGAGAACATATCAATTTAATAACTAAGTAAATGTTAAAAAATACTATTAAGATCTGCTACAAGTACTGCACTCATATTTCATTGTTTGGATTTCACAAATATTTAAATCTGAGCTAAAGAGTAGTTATTTTACTTTAAAGCATGTATTTATTTTATTAAGAAACTGCATAGTTTAATTTTTCCATGAGTTTTTAGAAACTTCTAGAATTGTATGAGCTAATGACTATTCCATGTGTTGCTACTTCAGGGATTAGACATTAATATTATTGAATTTAAATGTATCAATATATGTGTGTGTGTGTGTGTGTGTGGATATATAAATGTCTATTTTATTATAATTCTTATTTGATGGTTTTGGTGTTCTCTTTTTGCAGAAAAGCATTTATAAATAATGGAAAGACTTAAAAGTTGTAAACGACAACTAATTTGACATGCTGTATTTCAGGTTTCCTGGTGTTACACTAAAAGGGAAGAAATACAAGCCTCTTTTCAATTATTTTATAAAGGTAAAGTACTTTAGTGGTTAATCATTTGCTATTTCTAATGACATAGCTAAATATCTAGAAGAATCCATATTTTAAAAAAAGCTAGAATTACATTTGCAGGAAGGAAGAGAGAGATGGAGAAATCAGAATCTTGACATTCTGTAATGTTTTCACATCTTTTCCATATTGTTATTTTCTACATTTTGAAAACTCCTGAATTTTTCTTTCAGTGCAGAGAAAATGGTGCTTTTTCTGTGGTGACTGACAACTATGTGAAGGAAGAAGAAGGTACAGGAGTTGTACATCAAGCTCCTTACTTTGGTGCTGTAAGTTTAGAATTGCTGATGACTTTATTGTCCTCCTTCTGGTACTTCCTTATTGAGATTCAGAATTTCTTTTTGAACTACTAAATTCTAACATGTTCTGTACAACTCTTTTCTATCTTGTGCTGATACTGTACAAAAAGTATCCATATTTATATTAGATAAATATATGTTTATATGTCATTGAGACTTAGCCTCTTTTAAGAATGCTTGTGCTTGGGACTTTCATTATGAGTGACTCAGGATCTATACTCCTTGTTGATTACAAGGAACCAAGTAGCAGTGGGATGTGTAAAATAATAGGGTGGATGTAATGTTGGAAGCGGGGAAAGAAAGAGAAGAGGACAACTAAAGCAGGGTGGATAGATTCAGTTGCAGTGATAATTGGTGCATAATTGGAATATCTGAAGGACCAGATCATCAGAAAAGCTTATGTCGTTGCTAGGAATCAACAGCTGCTTGAGAGACATTTAATCAGACACTCAGTTAATCAATTTTGTATTACCTGGTACATAGGTCAGGGGTGGATTTTTGGCAGAGGGCATTTGCATAGAATAATATAGAATGTGATTGTTGATCTGCTGTGTATTTTCAAATATAACGGTCAGATGCTGTACCCTGTATGCCTTACATATGCATGTCAAGAAGGGAAATATGCATGGGATATTTAGAAGGGATGTTTCTTATTCTTTTGATACATAGAAAGCTATCTTAAATTAGTTTATCTAGTTTTATCACTGAGCTCTTGGTTCTTCTTTTTAAATAGCGCTGGAAACCCAGGTCAGCTTTGTTATTATTAACCCATTCCAGAATATAGGACATAATGAAAATCTTAGGATTGTTTAATGCATTTTTTGAATAACTATGTTTTTACATAGTAAGCTAAAACCAAGCAAAACATAAAATGTTTCAGTGTAAACAGTTGTGGCTTCATTAAAAAAAAACAACTTGTGACAAGTTACTGACACATCCAAGTCACCATTTGATACTGCACCTGAAAAGTGATAAATGTGCATGTGGAATCAGTTCTTGGTATAATTAAATATTAAATGTATAGAACAGAACTTTTACAAAAAACATTTTGGTTCTACAAAATAATTTCACAATGTAAAGAAAATATTACCTATGAGAGTATTGGAGAATTTAGTTAGCATTCTGAACTATAAAAGTCTTATCTCAAAAGCCAAAACCAAAAATCTCAGTTATTTTGTATTCCTTTAATCTTATAGGATGATTACCGGGTCTGCATGGATTTTAATATTATTCAGAAGGATTCAGTGCCTGTTTGTCCTGTTGATGCTTCAGGATGTTTCACAGCAGAAGTGACAGACTTTTCTGGACAGTACGTCAAGGTTAGTGATCCTGAATAAGTTAGGAATTTTGCTTGAAAAATTCATCTATTATCTTCTGTGTTTTCATATTTAGGTTTCATATCCTAGTTCCAGTCTAAATTTTGAGTCTCTTGCTCTTGAGACAAGCTACCAGATCTATCTGCTATGCAACAATAGCTTCATAAATGATCCTTTACATTTACAAACTTGCACATAATGTTTCTTTTTGGCCTAGTGGGATGTTTAAATTCATTCACAGTGATGTCATTGATTTTAAACCATTATGTAGCATGTATGAGTCCAAACACTTTGTGAGGAAATAGTTGGGTGAGCTGTAGTTCAGTTTACCTCCCTTCAAGAACTTGAATCAGCTTTAAAGTGTCTTTTTTTCAGAATTTAATTTTCTCAACATAGTATTATCTTTCAGCAAGTCTCAGTGTATTACAGTGTATTCCAGTATCTCACTGTATTACAGTGGAATACTGCGTATTACAGTGGAAATAGCTACCAATTTACAAATTACTTTTTTTCTGTGAGATACCTTGGCTTGATGTTAAACTTAACAACTTGTTTTGTTAGGATGCTGATAAAAATATAATCAAAGCTCTAAAGGAACATGGAAGATTGGTTCATATCAGCACTTTTAAGCACAGCTATCCTTTCTGCTGGAGGTAAGAAATTTTAATGCAACACTAGCATCCTGCCTAATCACATATTTTTTTGGAAAAAAAATTATACTTTATTCTTATTCAAAAATTAAAAATTGTTTTCAAATACATGTACCCATTTGCAAGTAGAATACTGGTATAGGTGTGCATAAAATGGAAAGTGTTCTTTATCTCAACTTCGGACGGGGGAAATACCTTTGAGTCAATTTGCAATAGTGGTGAATATAAGGTGTAGGATGAAGGTGAAGGTTTGTTCTCCAAGCTTGTGGGTTGAGTCAGTATTAACTCCTGGTGCCTGCCTGGACAGATCCCTCCAGTTTTCTTGACAAGGTTTTTCAAAAGTCATTTGCCATTGCTTGCTTCTTAGAGCTGAAAGTGAGGCCAGTGTTATCCAACTAGCCTGATGCCTTAACCCAGGCATGTCAAACTTGCAATGTCACATGATGTCGCATGACATATCGTGACTTTTCCCCCATTGCCGGCAATGGGATGGCACGGTTTCAGCGTGATGCATCCGGCCCGCGGGCCAGCAGTTCGACATGCCTGCCTTAACCCTACATCCAATTGGCTCTCTTACAGTTTTATCTCAAATTGGCTACAAAATATTGCATTTCAGAGATGCCAACATGTTTTGGGCCAGCCATAGTCTAGGCAAGGGAAACCTAGAATGATTTAATAATAAGAACAACAACAACAACAACAACAACAACAACAACAACAATAATAAAGTTGGGTACTTGGAGGTCATCTAGTCCAACCCCCTGCTCAGGCAGGAAACCCTATAGCATTTCAGACAAATGTGTTTATTCTTGCTTCAGCTGAAGCAAAACAATCAGTTTTGAAATTCCCATTTCCTATATGAAACAGAATCTTGACTGCAAAAATCTGGATGATCACATGACAGCAGCAGAGATACAAAAAAAAAATCAATTCTTTCCAGCCATTTAATGGTCATCTGGAATTTTACAGCCGGTTGATTTTAACAGCTGGAGATAAATAAACCAGAGATCGTGTAAATTCTTGAATTCAAAGAATATCATCCAAACATACAATTGTGTAAAGTCTTTTTATACATTTAAAGTTAGATTTTTTTTAAAAAAAAAATTAAAATTAAAATTGTTTTTTTAAAAATAAAGCTGGTTTCGGTCTAAACATTATGATTATTTTTGAGTTGTCATATTGCTTCAGGTTTCAACAATAATAACATTGTCAACATATAAAAGAAAACTTGTATGAAAGAATATAGAAATAACCGATGAGCAATTATAAGTCC
>JANHFS010006421.1:40868-54402 GCA_032467975.1 Trimeresurus albolabris | reverse complement strand
GACTTGTGGACTTCAATTCCCAGAATTTCTAAGCCAGCCATGCTGGCTGAGGAATTCTTGGAGTTGAAGTCCACAAGTCATAAAGTAGCCAAGGTTGGGGACCCCTGTATTAACTGAAAGGAGTGTGAGGGAAGGATAGATAAGCTGGCCCTGTGTTTTTGATTTCTAATACAAGAGCTAACCCTTTCAGTCAGTTACCTTCTCCAAGGCATGAGGGCTTACTGGTAGAAAACATTACACTAATTCCAGTTATTAAAGGATAATTTTAATAAATGGCAAAAATAAAACAAGCTTCCTCTTCTAAAACTATGTTCTGTATGTTTAAACTTGATATGCTGTCTCCCTCCATCATGGTATTTAAGGACTTTTCATTTTATCCTGGTTGATTGCCAAAACAAAACAAAAAAAAAAACCCAAAAGAAAACTCGTGCAATTTCTTCCTCCTGGTACAATAGGAAAAAAAAAAAAGCTGCTGATGCCTAAGAGGGAAAAGGTCCTGCAAAAATAAAATAAAAAAAATTATTACTGCCTCCCTTCACAGCTTCCAGCACTGATGTTCTAAATGTAAATTGCATGTACATTCTCAATACTCAGTGGCATACCGAGGAAAAGAACAGTGATGAGTCATGCACACACTCTTGCTGATCAAAACAACTCTTCTTTTCCTATTTGCATTGCTAAAGAAAACTGCAAAAAACAGAATCAGGGGAAAAAAAACCAGGTTCTTTGTAGTCTTCGTAGCACAATGCACCATAGAAAGCCACAGTGAGCCCACCGAGCTCAGCAGGACAACTGGTGTAGACTTTCACATTTTTAAATTTATTCTGATTCTTCCACAAACAAAAGAGCACAATGTACATAACGAAAACAGATGAATAGAGACATTAAAGTCAAATATGCTTACTGTGTTAATAATGGCTCGGTCATTGTAGATGTACATGGGCATTCTGTGCCTCTGAAGGTTATTTTTTCACTTCATCAATATCCTGAATCTCGACCTCAAAAGGAAACAAGACCATGCAAATACTGTAAACCGTACATGTCAAACTTGCAACTTCACGTGACTTTCCCCCCATTGCTGGCAATGTGGTGGGTGCAGTTTCAGAGTGATGCATCCGGCCCGCGGGCCAGCAGTTTGACATGCCTGCTGTAAACCAACAGACTGACCAAATTAACAGGTGCTGGTATTTTTGCAATTGCATCACTTGCATGCACACACAGAAATTTTTAATGTACTATTGCTCTCCTTGGGTTTCCTATTTAACATCATCATGAAACCTCTGGGTGAGATCATCTTGTCAGCATGGGGTCAAGTATGATCAGCATATATCTCAGCTCTGACTCAAGTGATGCCTTTGAGGCATTTTTCTCCCGTGTCTAGAGATTATGTGGAAGAATAGGATTTGCTGTGAGTTTTAATGCGAGGTTTCCACCCCCCCCTCCAAAAAAATCTAATGGATTTTTCATCATTGATTCCAAATGGGGTACCACTCCTGCAGGGAGAGTTGGAATGCAATTTGGGTGTTGTCCTGGACATGTGGTTTCTGTTCACAAAAGCTGTCGCTAGGAAAGCATTTGTAATACAGCTTGTGTACCAGTTTTGCCTAGATCAGGAGGTACAGTTCATAGTCAGGCATGCCTTAGTCCCCTCTCATTTGGGCTATTGTCACATATTCTACATAGGCCTGGCTTTAAAGAGTATTTGGAAGCCTCAGCTGGCCTAGTATGCAGTGAAATGTGCTGCATAGGGCACCTATGAGCTGTACTGGCTTCCAAAGGGGTTAGGATAATTATTTAGATAATTATTTTGTTCTATCATCTGCTTGCTGCCCAGAATTCTTTTGAGGATGCGTGTCCTTATAAATATGCTAAAAGAATAAATATTTGCTTTGGAGGTGTGTGCACTATTGGTGTACCAGGGTCGCCATTGTCACTGTATGCCATGGGTTTCTTGCCCTCAATTCTTGGACTGCTAACAGAGGGAAATAGTCTGACTGTCTGAAATGTCAATGTGACCATTTCTTGCTTGCTTACCATCTCCTCTTCCCATCACTGTCCTTTCTCTTATCCTTAGGCAGACACAAAATGATTATCAGAATGACTGCAGAGCCAGTTCTATTAGTGGGGAGGTTTGAACAATCTTCTTGGTGGGATAGAATGCAAAATTGAACATTCCAATGATGAGGAAGTGAAAAGAAGGACAGGAAAGACTATGGGTTTTTCCAACTCACCCCCAAGTTAGCTTACTCATATTTTTTTCTCTGCAAGGTTCATTCTTTTGCCTGCAATATTTATGCTTCTGCTTCCAGTATACAAGTTTCATTACTCATTTAAAAAAAGGTTCAGAATTATTCATGAGGCAAGAGGCAACTTAAGAGCTTTTTGTCATTCATGCCCATCTAGTAATAACATGTAATGCGAATGGAACTGAAGATAATCATGGGCAAGACATAGAAAACTGGGCAACTGAGGTCTGTTCGTTTATGCGTTGCAATAAAATTAAGACAGCTGTAGCTAAATATATTTGTCTGCAAGGTATAAAAATACGCGAATAATATTTCTAAGGTTAGTATAAAGCCCTTTGATAGATTTCAGTAAAAGAGTATCTGATGAGGTACTAAAACATTTTTATATCAGCAATTTAGTTAGATTTGGGTGCAACAGATTCAATCACATTCCATTCAAAATCACTTGGAGTCTATCCATTAACTTTTAGATGGAAACCAAATATGGTCATTCAGACTGCAGGATAATTTAAAAAAAAAACACCTTGTTCTGTCTATTCAATTTCTTTCAGGTCAGATACACCTCTAATATACAAAGCAGTTCCAAGCTGGTTTGTTCGTGTGGAACACATGGTGGAAAAATTGCTGGAAAACAACTCTCAATGTTATTGGTACTGTGATCTACCCTTTTTTTCTGTTTAACAATGAATTGCTTAAATATCTAGTTAATCTAAAGTCTGGTTGCAGTCAGATGCCTTTTTAAAGATACATTGCCAGTGGTTCATTGTGATAAGCTCCCAAAGTACCCAGATGTCATTCTTTGGTTTTTAGCTCATGTTTTATTTCCTTTCATCTTGTTTTTCTGCCTTAATTAGTATAATGTGCTCTAAGTCATAAAAATCACAGTTCTCCAAAGGTGATGAAGTTACACCAGGCTTTATTCTTTTAAGGTCTGAGGACAGTTCTGTGTTGGCATGGTGTTCCTTGATTTCCCCCACCCTGATATTCTTATGAGTGGGCTTTTTAATTGTTTTTTAGCAGGGATTTTAAAAGGGTTTAAGTGATGCATTTTGGTATCGATGCTCTGTCCTTCATTCCTTTTAAATTTCCTACATAGATTAGAAATAATATCTGTACAGACTTAATATATCCATCAACATGCATTATTTATTTTTAAAACTATTCATGTATTGACAACACTGATTCTGAAGAAGGAAAGCCGTGCATTACTCAATAGATAACGCTGAGTTCATAAAGGCCACGCTATAGCTCTTCAAAGATGGTTCCTGTGAGAGATTGTTGGGAGAGTAGAGAAAGAGTGGACATAAAGATAAATGAAAGAATTGGTCAGCAATATTTAGCCCCACCCAGTTTCATAAAATCACCTTGATATTCTGATGAATGCTAGGATGTTAAGAGTTGCTTTATAGTGTGATGGATGATATATAACTTTAATAAATGATCATATTCCCCCCAAATAAATAGGCATTTGACATTTCTGAAGTCAGTCTTATTAGAAAACAATTAGAATAAGTTTCAGGTTTAGACAACATCTAAGGTAAAGGTAAAGGTAAAGGTTTACCTTGACCAGTCAGGTCCATCTCTGGGGGGTGGGGGTGGTGCTCATCTCTGTTTCTTAGCTGGAGTGAGCTAGCATTGTCCAAAGACTTTTCTGTGGTCATGTGGCCAGGATGACTATACGCACAAATGCATGGAATGGCTGTTACCTTCCCATCAAAGTGGTACCTATTTATCTACTTGCATTTTGCATGCTTTCAAACTGCTAGGTTGGTGAGAGCTGGAGCAAGTAATGGAGCTCACCCTGTCATTCAGCACTCAGGTCTAGAACTCAGCCTATTAGCTTTAACTGCAGAGCCACCATGGCCCCAGACAACAATTACAATACCATAAACCACTTTTTGTTCTGGAAGATTTATGTTTTGGGAAATAAGGAACCTTCCCCCCCCAAACCCAAATTGGAACATTATGGGAGAAAAAAACAACATAGGTTCTAGGGAACGCTTGGACATTCTGAGTCTGCAATCTGCACACAGTGAATCAGCATTCATGTATTAAGTTAATAGGGAGGGTTTTTTCCCCTCCCAAAAATACTTTCATGATATTGCATCCTGTGGAACTATATAACACTTGCTCTCTTCCCCTCCCTTTTTTTTTACATGGCAGTCAGTGGCATGGGAATGTGATATGTGTATATTGCCAAGTGAATTTAAACTTTGCCTTATTTTAATTTTGTGCAGTTGAATTCTTGACTTGGGAAAGCCCAGTAGGATGTCTTTTAGCAAGCTTTGTAAAAATGTATCTTTGTTTTGACAATTCATAATTTAATAAAAAAGTGTATGCTATTCATCAAAAATATGAGAAATAAATAAAGGCAGTAGTTTTACTGACTAGAACTTGTTCAGTGATATCTTGCTGTTCAAATCTTATAGCATAATGCTTGTTTTGGATCTGGAAAGATAATGGAAGAAGATCAAATTGCAGTTTCTTTATGCTTCATGACATTAAGGAAGAAGGTTTTTTTTATATAAACTTTTTATTCAGCTAAATTTAAACAAATCCTTTGTGTCAACTTTTACTCACTGGCTTATGATAAGCAGATGAATGACTAAGATTTTATAAAGTATCCATAGAAAATAAAGCCTTTCATACTGACTGCAGTGCTAATGTGCTAACGGTAAAAATAATAGTACTAAACCATCTTGTATGTTAATTGCCATCTATATCACGCTTTAAGGTTTGAAAATATTCTCTGTTGGCAAATGATATTTTTGTCATTAAGGCCTTAATTAATGAACATCTATTTTTATGAGATATGTACAGTTATATGTATTTGGTTATGATTTGGGAGCTACCTTGATCAGAAAAGACTAATTTCCACATTTTAATTTTAATATGATTAATTTTAATATGATATTTTTAGATGTGTTTTATGTTTAAACATTCATTTTAAATGTGTATATATTGATGTTTGGACTAGATGTCATCACATTTTTTGTGAATGCTCAAAATGTCTACAGTTTGTTCCACTTTGGCACCATGTAAAGACACAAGGCTATTGTCTGTTAATTCAGTCAAGACTCTTGAGTAATTTGCTGTGTTCTAAATATAAAAACTCTGGAGGACCAAAGACTTCTGGATTCTGTCAATCTTTGGAATTTATTATGATGCTTGCATTGACTATAGAATAATTACTGATTGTTAGGACTTAATGTCTCTTAGGAGTCCTTTTTATTCCTTATAGGTGTTTTTCTATGATGAACTAGATTGAATATGATTTGGCAAATTTTATAACATAATTAAATTGCTAATTAGTTTTTAATGAGATAACTTAATACTAATGTATTTTTGAACTGACATATTTTAAGATTTAGGAATAATTGATCTTAAACTATGACAAACTATGAACTTGCTGATCATTTAAAAATGAATAAATGTAAGTTCTAGTAATAAGCTACTGCATTATTATAAAATTTGTTTTTTTATATTGATTTTCCCCTATATTATATTTAGGAATTTGCTAACTAAAACCAAGATTCCAATTAATTACTAACTAGAAGGAACAAAGTGCAACTAGTCTGTAATCCTAAATTAAATAGAACTGTCAAAGAGAAAGAACCAAAAACAATTTCTTTAAAATGATGAGTTTAAGCAATCCGAATAAACACATTGGACTGTATAAAATGAGAAATGATATATATACAAAGGTTTACATAAATAGTGCTTATTTTATAAATGACACATCTCTAAAGTTCTGTTTCCTTATCCATAAGAGCAACTGTGCCTACAATTCTAAAACTTTAAGGAAGACATTGATGGAGTGAGGCAACAAACAGATAAATTTGGGTTAAGCCATACAAAGATAGAGACTTATGAAACAACTAAGACTGGCATCTCCTAAGTCACAAAAAGATAAAAGAGGAAGAAAAGGTTATTCAGACTTGCAAGGTTCCATTACTATAGCCAGTTTAATAAGAATAATTTTAGGTTTATGCATCATCTTGTCTACCATGAAGGACTGAGAGATTCTCAGCGTAGCGCCCATGGGCTCTGAGATATCTCAATAGCCAACAGTATGGCTGCCCACTCTCATTTTAAAAGTTTTTTGTAATTTTTTCTTAAAATGAAGCTACCATTCTCCAGGGCAAAGTATTATCTCCAGTATTTTTCTCTCCAAAACTGCCTATGAGTTAATAGTTATTCTTAGAAAACAAAAATGACAACTGGTGGCAGTTCACTCCTTTACTTGAGATTGAGCCTTTCTTCCCAGAAAAGAGAAGCTAAGCATAAATTGAAGCGGCCAAAGGGCTTGGAAAAAAAAAAAGACAAAAAGGGACACTTTAGTTGACCTACTGATTAATGGGTGTTTTTCCATTGGATCGGCTGTCCATTAGAATCATTTTGTGAAAGGGCAAACTTCTCCAATAACATCTGTTTGGGAGAGTTGTTATAAAATGTTCTCAGCTTCCCAGATGTGCCATTATCTGAGAAAGGTTAGAGTTGTGTAATGTGATTTATTTAAGCTGGGCTTCCTGTACTTTTAGCCAACATGTCTCCCTTTAATGCAGTTTTAATGTATGTACCTCCTCTAAAAATCCAAAGACCAAAATGAACACAAACCAGGAAAACAATACAATGAAACTTTGGGAAAAGTGGATTTATTGTAACAACATACAACTAAAATGTTCTTCACACCTTGGATTCTGTTGGCACCTCCCTAAGGTCCAAAATAAGTTGTAAGTGATGAGTTGACTAATAGGGACCCCACCAACTGAGTGCAGATTGAACTGGACAGATTTTATGTTCCAATATTTTAGAACTGATTATACTGTTCCAAAAGAACACCTTGTAAGCAAGCCATAACAAGACTGTAAAACTAGATGGCAGTATATAATAATTACTTTTCTAAAGTATCTCCTGGTGGGATATAAAACCAGAAGTGCTCATAAATTCTTTATATATGTCCCCACAGGGCTAAGAAACTTGCAAAATTTGTGCAGTAAATATAAGTCCTTTTTTTAAAACTCTTTTCTTGTTTGGTTGGCTAATTATTGTAAAAAGTAAAGTATACAATAACCATATTATTTGATAAGGTAATTTTTTTTGTTTAATCTATTGTATTCTGTATAAATGAGACTCATATTTCATTATACTTATCTATACAAAGTCTGTGTCTAAAGGCAATCTGCTTGTGAGTGACAACTACAATCGGGTCTTCAATCCATTGAATAAATGGAGCCATATATTTATTTTTCCAATGCTATAATGTCAGATTTTTATCCATAGTAAGGGTACAGCGAATCAGTTTACATTATCTGGTTGTCAAATTCCATATACTAGGTATATAATTCAAAAAAATATCTGATTCCTGGCAGGTTTACAAGTGGGCCAGACTTTGAGATTTCCCAAGAGTTCTTGTGAGTTTATGATCCTTCTGGGATTTCATGTTGAAGGCTCAGGAGCTTCTTGTTTTAAGATCCAAATGGTATTTGGAAAAAGGGAGAAAAGATATAAGAGAGTTGAATGGTTGTTACTGTCAGTATTGTATGCAGGGATTCTCTTGCTCATTATTATAAGGGTTTGCCTATCCATTTCTCCTATTTGCATGTCTTCTGAAACCTTTTTTGCCCATATATAATATATATTAAAGGTTGCTCAGGGTTGAACTAGTGCAGGGGTGTCAAACTGCCGGCTCACGGGCTGGACACGTCATGACGAAACCGCGCCCACCCCATTGCCGGCAATGGGGAAAAAGCTCTGATATGTTGCGCAGCGTCACTTGACATCACGAGTTTGACATGTCTGAACTAGTGGTTTCATGGTGTTTTCTGGGCTTGATTGTTTCCTGCAGGTATTTCATTATCAGGCTCGGTAGCACTTTGTATCAGAAAAGTTTGGTCTCATGCTAGTTGCTTCTAACATTGTTTGATCTAGCCCTTAAAGTCAAGGTAATATTCCTGGGTATGGTGAGAGAGAGATGAAAGACCTGGAAAAATATATTCAGTGAGTTAGTAGGTGGCTAAGTTGATGCAGCTTGTTAAACCAGGTTAACAAAATACAGTGGCTACATTCATGTAATGGCTGTGCCCAAACAAAACCATGTTACTACAATTAATAGCCATGATATGATGGCCAGGTTCATACCATGCAATCACACCATGCTGCACTGCAAACTACACAGCCTCATTTCAGTTTAATCTAGTATGTAGTGGATGGATGAGATGGAAAGAATCAAATTATTCATGTGATTCATTACATCTGAGAATAACTGATAGAAGTTACTATAATAATTGTATAAACCAGGGTTTATAGATAAGAATACCACACATGAAATGCAGGCTGTAGGATTCATGGATGATACCCAGCTGTACTTCTTTTTCTCATTAAACCTAGCTATGGCAGTGGATATATGCATCAGTAATTTGAAATTGGTAATAGACTAGATCAGCCCTTACAAGTGATAATCAACTTCTATTGAAAGATCTAGCTCTAAATTTTAAAGCAGTTGATTTTTTTAAAAAGCTCTGTTAAGATAGAACAGATGCATGTTCTAAGAGAGCCCTTTGGGATGGGTGAGACAAGTTGCATTTTGAAAATGCTCTAGAAACGTCAGCTGGCTGAAAATGAGTCTGGAAAAATAATTAGCTGGGAATGGCTGTAATAATCATGTCATGGTGTGGATTTACATTGGGTTTTTTTTTGATACTGGTGGGATTTTGTATCCAGGAATGTCTTTGTATATTAAATCCCTTTTGATTGTTTCTAGAGAACAGCCTACCCGGTTGCTGGGAGTTGAAAACAGCTTGATAATACATAATCAATTGATCAGAGAACAGCAATCTATTCTTTATAATGCCTTATGGGGAATTTCTCTATGTTTTATGTTGCAGCTGTTCAAGAGTTTTCTCTTTGAGCAGGGTATACAATTGCTATATATTTTGCTTAATATTTTTGTGTTGAACTCAATGCTTGATTTAAAAAATAAGGATGTTCAAACTCAAAAAATATAAACCATGTTGTGAAATAATATATAATTTTGCTTATATTGTTTCCATTCTGAATTTCTACTTAGCAAATTGAATTGTAATATTTTTATATACTCAAAAAGGAAGATGCCACCCATCCATATCTTGAAGTAGATATGAAACAGCAAGATTGCAAAGTTCATTTTTCACATTAGCGGTGTGCTCAATTACTCTTTTATCTTAATTCAGTATTCTATTTGTGATTTTAAACATTCTCCTAAGGACAGCATTAAAAGTGCAACTGTAATAAGTTCATGCTCTAAAATCTTTGAAGACAATTACATTCTCTTAGGGCATGAATATGGTCAGAAACCTGATTTTTTAAATTGCTTGAATCATCTAATACAATTATATGCATGCAGATAGACATGCACACACCTACCAACAGAATTTTAATATTTAATATACGTACAGCTCCTAACCTAAATTCTATAGAAAAATCAAGAAAATGTGCAGCATTTTAAACCCTTATTTTATAAAATGAAATGTGGGATGAAATGTGAGTGATTCTTGTCCAAGAAAACTAAATATTACTATTTAATATTCTTTGAATATATATTCACTGAATATATTCATATAATATTCATTGAAAAATTGGGTTTTTTAAGAGATAAAAATAAACATTCAGGCATGCATTAAGAAACTTGCATAGAGCCACTGAGTAGGTTACAGAACAAGACCACGCTTACCAATGAAAAAATGAGATGTACAAGAACAACAAATAGGACATTGGGATAATGCTCCTTAGAGACCAGAATCAAGGTTGGTAGAAATGTAAGTCTTAATGGCTGAGGACGTTGGGATGAGATTTCATTAGGAGTAGGAGAGAAGATTTCTCCTGGCAGTTAGCTATGGTTAAATGAGCAGAAAATGTCAACCAACCCGGTTGAGAATGTACACATAACCATGCATAAATAAGATATTTTTTTTAAATGATTAGGGTACCTGACTTCGTGAGAGAGAAGCGGTTTGGCAACTGGTTGAGAGATGCACGGGATTGGGCTATTTCACGAAATCGTTATTGGGGAACACCTATTCCTTTGTGGGTCAGTGATGATTTTGAAGAGGTATGTAAAAAAGGCTATACAAGAACGAACTTTATTATGATCTTTAGGTTATCCTTATGAACTAAATAACTTGATTTTATATTTTATATTTATATTTTATATATTTTATATAAGTATAAATATACTTTATATTTCTTGCTCATGTTCAGAGATGAGATTCCTGTTGATTTGTATTAGTATAAATTATTTGGACTTGAAGGATCCATTTTATAAAGATAGGCAACTCAACTGTAAGTGGCTTTTTGGGCCCTTAATTTCTGAGTCTTGCCTGAGGATAGGCTCTTTTGCTACAGGAGATTTCTGCTAATATCTTAGCTAGCCTTTGTCAATGCAGACTATCAGTACAGGTAATTCTCGAGTCCTTGAGCCTAAAATTATTGTTGCTAAGCAAGACATTTGTTAAGTGAATTTTGCCCCATTTTATGGCTTTATTTGCCACAGTTGTTAAGTGAATCACTGCAATTGATAAGTTAGTAGCCTGATTGTTAAGTGAATCTAGCTTCCCCATTGACCTTGCTTGTCAGAGAATTGCAAAAGGTGATCACATGACTCTGGGACACTGCAACTGTCAAAAATATGAGTCAGTTGCCAAGCATCTGAATTTTGTTCACATGAGCGTGGGGATGCTGCAGTAGTTGTAAGTGTGAAAAACGGTCATAAGTCACTTTTTCAGTGCTGTTGTAACTTTGAACGGTCACTAAATGAACCGTTGTAAGTCTAGGATTATCTGTATAATTCTCATTTAAAGGATGCAGTATTTTTAAAAATGATGTTTTTAGATTTAAAATTAAACACACATTTAAAACATACTGGTTAAACTGATGACATCAGTTCCTATTTTGCAATCATTGCTTTTACTTTAAATTTAGAGAACTTTTTATTTTTTTAAAAATCAATAAATATGCAATATATTGAATGTTGACAGGTGGTTTGTATTGGGTCTGTAGCAGAACTGGAGGAACTATCAGGAGTGAAAATCACTGATCTCCACAGAGAAAGGTTAGTTATTATTGTAGAAGCAAGTAAAGATTCATCAAGTTTATCACTTGTTCATTTTGAATCATTATTAAAAAAAACCCCACAACCTTCATTACGGAACATATATGGACCATCATGTATGAATCACCCTTGGTGTGTCCTTTTATTCTTATTCATTTGGATGTACTGGTGGAGAAAGTGTTTGAAAATAATCTTTCTCGTGTTCTTGTTCAGTACAAATGAATAAGAATTTATAGGGAGATGGGCAAGATTAAAAACTTTCCCCCTTCCTCCAGAAGTTACGTTTGCATTGCTTCCTTCTTGCTAATTACAGTCTTACTGGTGTTGGAATTGCTGCTGTCACTATAGAAGAAAAGTTATTATCCGTATCAATGGACGAGAGTGGAAGGTTTGGACTCCCTTTCCATAGGTTTTCCATAAATTGGTATTGTAGGAGGAAGAAGCAGCTTTTGTCTACTCCCATGGTAATTTGATAATAAAGGATGGGGAAAAGTAAGTTTATACATTCCAGTGGCAACTGTATGCTGTGATTGCATCTACCTGTCCTTCGTCTTATGTGGTCCTTATTACCAACCATTCAGAGGGGACAATATGGCCTTCCTCCCAAAAATGGTTGCCTGTTTCTGTTTTAGATCACCCAAGTCAATATTGGCTAGCATATAGTAATTAGCTGCTGCAGTAATAGATTCCTTCACTGGGCAGTGGATGAGACTAGATCATCTGTAAAACACCTTCCAAACTCTTGCACTCTATGATTAATTCATTGCCAGTCTACAACACTTGTGTTAAGTTTGCTTCTACCTTCAAATAAATTCAAACGAGCAGGGTGCGAGAAATGCTTAGAATTGCACCTCAAAAATGAATATTTCAATCTTTGGTTATTTTTCTGGCAAAACCTGTAAAATAATAATATCCTGATAGTGGACCACTTATAATTTTTATTGGATGACAGATTGATTCTGGGCCTGAGTTGAACTGTGTAAGATTGCATAGGGTAGAACTTCTCATGTAATATAAAAAGAGACGATTCAGTGAGAAACATTGTTTATTTCTAGTATGAATGAGCTAACATGGTAACTTTCAGTGATCGTTCCTGTTCAAACCTCACAAACAGGAATGAAGTGGTGTGTGGCAGCAAAAGTCATATTAAGTAAAAGTCTAAGGGTTGAAATCTGGGGATACATTCATAGCTCAGAAAGTCAAAAGAAACTAGGAACTTGAAGCTAGCACAATACAGATCAGGAAAGATAAAATTGTTTCTGACAAAGAGCAAACCTAAAAGGAGCCATCCTATTGCAAGAAGCCCTGGCCTTGATTGATTAAGGAAGTTGATGCTTTTTCCTCTTAAGGAGTCCCACAAACTCTGCTGCTCAGCTCTTTTCAAGTGTTGTCTTGCATTAGGGCTGACTTTAGGGATTGTCATGCCATTATTTATTTATTTATTAAAATGAAATAACACGGTTTTCAATGAATTGATTCACAGCTGTTTTCCGCAAAAACAAACATCAACAGTATGAATAATACAATAGCTGTGTTAATTGAAACAATAAAACCATCGAAACTGACAGTATCCATACACTAGAGAAAAATATTATGAGAAAGTTCTAGTGAGGGCTACATTACTACTTTTGAAATAAATATCCTACATCAGTTATTGGATTTTTACTATTTTTTCTTTAGTGTTGATCACATAACTATCCCTTCATGCTGTGGCAAAGGTGTCTTACATCGTGTTTCAGAAGTGTTTGACTGCTGGTTTGAAAGTGGAAGTATGCCTTATGCCCAAGTCCATTATCCGTTTGAGAATAAGAGAGAATTTGAAGAAACTTTTCCTGCTGATTTCATAGCTGAAGGCATTGACCAAACCAGAGGATGGTAACAGTTTTATTATTTATTCCACACAAGACTTTATAAATGTAGTAGAGAATTCTTATCTTAAAATAGCACTGCTTCGATCCTGAATCCAAGACAACATTTTCAGAAGGAAGTATAAATAAATAAATAATAATCTAAATAATAATATCAAAACATCTGTGGTGTAAACACCAATTGCGTTGACAAAATCACTGGTCAATTGCAAAAAGCAGCTTTGTAGCTTAATAATAATAATAAAGTTGGAAGGGACCTTGGAGGTCATCTAGTCCAGTGATGGGGAAACTTTTAGAGACCGAGTGCCCAAAAACTGGCCCTGCCCCCGCTC